>LGUA01000034.1:0-46974 GCA_001660665.1 Emergomyces africanus
AAAAAAAAAACAAACAAACAAATCTGATCACATCTGCACGGAGATGCATTGTCAAAGATTTATTCCTTTAAAGGCAGGTTGAGGTGGCGCGATCGCAGCCTGGTGGTATATTTCATGCATGTATCCTTTGTCGATCTTGGGTTGACATCAATTTTCTGCTTTTCCCAGCAACCCAAGCAACATGGTAACCAACCCCTGGGATAGGATTGAGGATACTGTACCCTCTTTGGGTCGGAAATTACGCAAGCGAATGAATCCTGGAACGACAAGCATGTACGATCAGAGTATTCAAAGCAGAGTTGTTGATGTAATTCAGTACATGCAGGAAGAAAAGAGGAAGAAAACAACAAATCATCTCCATCATCTGATATATATTTCCTCGCTTGTCGCTTGTTCTCAAATCGTCCTCTCCCCTGCTACCAGCACCGGTTCACATAGAAATAATACAAGTATAGAAAAGTGCAAAAGCCCCGATAAATCCCCTATATAGGATCTTCAAAGGAACTATTGTCGCAGCGGTATTTGTTGTTTCAATTTCTCGATGAGCTGGGGAATTGGTCCGCGCCGGCCTTGATAGATGAGTTTGGAGAAAGAACCAGATCATCAGCGAATACTATTCTTTTTGGGAGAACTAACAATAACGAACATCACGTATATATATACACATATATATATATACATTTACTGCACTGGATGAATGCATAGCAATAGCAAAGCAGGGAAAAACAAGGCATTTTGGTGGATGCTTTTTTTCGTTGTCAAAAATTCAAAAGGAAGATCTAGATCTAGATCTCATCGTGACCAGTACCTTCCGATGCGGGCATCTCTAGCTCGCCACTCTTGGCGACCTTAACGGTCTCCTTGGGCTGATCCCCAGGCCCCTTTTCGCAGTTTTGGATCTTATCGACGATCTCGTACCCCTCGAGCACTTCGCCGAAGACGACGTGGCGGCCATCGAGCCAGCTAGAGATTCAAAATCGTAAGTACGCGCACCCAGGATGTGGGATATCTTTCGAAACTACACACCTAGTAATTGCCGTTGTGATAAAGAATTGAGAACCATTGGTGTCCTTTCCGGAATTGGCCATGCCTAGAGCATACATGTTAATAGAATTCATAAATGAATAAATAAATATATAAATATATAAATAGAAATGCACATGAAACACATTCCGGCACACGGCATGTGGTATTTTTTATTGTACGTACTCAGAAGTCCCTTCTTGGTGTGTCGCAGCTTGAAGTTCTCGTCAGCGAACTTCTCGCCGTAGATGGACTTTCCGCCCGTGCCTTTTGTCAATTATTAGTATGAGCATCGGTACGAATGTGCAATGTCTCCAGAGAGGTATCTTTGCTCACCATCACCCTTGGTGAAGTCACCACCTTGGATCATGAAGTCCTTGATCACGCGGTGGAACGTAGATCCCTGATATCCATATCCCTTCTCGCCGGTGGCCAATGCGCTTCAACAACAAAAAAAAAAAAAAAAAAAGCATGGTTAGCTTGTTATTGGTCCCTCAGGGTTGACTATAAAGCGCGAATATTTCTACCGGAAGTTTTCTGCAGTCTGCCATGTTTGTTAATTAAATTCATAGCTAAAAAGCAGCCACAATGGGAAGTAGAAAATCAATGGGGATGTTCAGCGCACCTTGGGAACAGTCTTCCCATAAAGACCCATTACAATCCGCCCGATGGGTTTATCTCCATGTTCAATATCAAAGTAAACCTATATTGACGCAATTAGCACTCCTACTTAAGGTAGAGAAGAAGTGCATAGTAAACACACCTTGTTGGTAACCTTGGGACCCTTGGCTTCCACGGTCTGGCCAAGGAAGAGGAATGCGCCCACCAGGGCAAGGGAGGTGAGGACGAAAAGGCGCTTCGCACGCGCCATTGGTTTCGACAATAAGGGCAAATTTGTATATCAGGAGAAGATTTTAAGAGGGTAATGCCAGGTGTAGAAGGGGGGGGGGAACAACAAGAGGAGGCCAGCTTGCTTCTGTAACTACCAACGTTGGCCGAGACCGCCCCGGGCCAACGTTGTTCCGCGCATCACGAAATGTCCGTCCAAACGCTGAGCGTCACGAGAGAAAAGAAACCGACCCGGATTCAATTGAGCAATTGAGCTGCAGGCATCGCCACTAAGGACTCGCAGATTCCTGATAGCCACAATGGTAAGTTAATTGCATATTCCCTTGCTCGGACTCAAATTTTTTGTGACTTAATTGTCCGAAATCCAATTCCGAAATCCTCTAACAGACCCTCACAGGTTTTCATTCTCGGCATCAACTTCCCCGAGCGCCAGCTCGTCAAGGCAAGCCAGACCACCCAGAGCCCGCCCAATACCTACTAATCTCAAAAGACGAACAAAGAAAATGTGGTTCTTGGTTGCTGTTATAGCTAACGCCCTCTCCAGCAAGCTCTCCAATCTTTCTTCGGCATCGGCCCGCTGACATGCAATAAAATCATGGCCCGCTTCTACGTGCACGAGACGGCGAAAATCGGTGATCTGGCGAACAAACAGGTCCTTAGCTTGACAGCCGCATTGTCGGAAATGAAAATTGAAAATGATTTGAGACGGCAGATCTTGGATGACATTCGACGGTTGAAGGATACTGGCACGGTTAGGGGTAGACGGCATGCGCTCGGCTTGCCGGTTCGCGGACAGAATACAAGGTCACAGGTATGGGTTTCTTTTCTTGCTTTTATTTTTCCTTTCATCGCATTTTGGCGGGTCTGTGTCGCAAAATGTATCAGCTGGGTTATGGGTGGGATTATTACTGACGATGCCATTATAGATCAAAACGGCGATCAAACTCAACAAGCTGGACCGAAGGCTTGGGCTCAAGGGGCCAAGGTAGAAGGCTATATTTCACTTTCACTTTTATTTTATTTTTCGTTTGGATATTTTGTGTGTTTTTTGAGGGGTTTTGTAAATGGCGTTATTTGTTGAAACTGTACACTACAACATAGACGGGGGGAAATAAAAGAAATTGTTTTCCGTGATCAAAGAAGTCTTCCTTATTCGCAAGCGACATTTTGTGAAAATAAAACAGATGGTAACGAGCGCTTCATTATGTTCAAAATATGCAGTACACGTAAAATCCCATTCCCCATTCCCCATTCCTCATTCTACACAACACCTACCAAACAAAAGTAGTTACGTAGCATTATCTCCCTTCGGCATAACCCCTTCCCCTCTATTAATCTGTAGCACCTTATCCTCCCCAGCACTAACAATCCCAACAGTTTTATCCCAGCAAACATCAAACACCTTAACACCCTCCCCGCCAACACGCTTCCCAACGCCTTCTACACTCTTCCTAGGAATCGCATAGATACTCTCTCCCATCACGCCATCTTTATCCGTTCTGGTTGACCGCACATCCCATATCCGACACGTGCCATCGTGGCTGCCGCTGATGAGGCCGTAGGTACTATTGGGATCACGAGCTAGACAGACGACGGCATTCGTGTGGCCTCGCAACGTTAGAGCTGAGACCGTCGTCGCTGACGCGCGCGGATCGATTAACGTGATATGTCTCGCAGAAGTTCCGGCGGCCAGAAGGCTGAGCTCGGGCAAATGAGCGACGGAAAGAAGCGAGTGGGAGGTGGTACGTGTGTCAACTAGGGCACCGGTAACGAGATCCCAGGTGCGCAGCGAATGGTCCCATGACGTGGAGTAACCGACAGTTGAGTCCTTCGCATCGAAGATTGCAGCGGAGACAGGGGCGGTATGCGATTTCAGCAGCGCGAGCGGGCCGCGCTGAGGAACAGAAACGGACGAATTGAGCTTTCGTCGCTTCGAGCTTCGGGACGTGCTTGATGGGAGCAGATTTTCAGGCGCGGCTGGGCTGTCTGATTTCTTCGTGGACCAGAATCCTACAGAGTGATCTGCTGAGGCGGATAGAATACGGTGCGACTGACTATGTACAGCTATTGAATCCACGCTGCCTTTATGTCCATAGAGCTCTAGCTGCGGTGTAATCGTTGCTGAAAACCCATCTTCGCTCTCGGAATATTTCCATAATCGCACAGTACGGTCAATTCCCGAGGACACAATCTGGTTTGGCGAGACCATTCTCGCACTCTTGATCGAAGCCGTATGGCCACCCTCGCCCGCAGACGGAGACACGGCGATTGTCTCAGAAGACATATTCCACATCCTCAACAGCCCATCATAGCTTGCAGACAATATCCTCTCCCGACCTGCATTTACTCGAGATCCCTTTCCAGCCATCGATGTAGCGGACAGGACATCCACGGCGCTCACCCAGTCATCGTGAAGAAACGAGGCGACATGCAAAGGCGGAACAAGAGCACGAACATACTCGACGTCGAGCGTCGTTTCAGCGGAAACACCATTCGCAGTTAAGTATTCATCGATCGACGTCCGTAAGTATGTTCCGTTTATTAAGAACTCGAATGGAATTGGCTTCTCAGATCCCAAAAGGTTGTTTACCAGGGTCGAGAGAGCATATCGTCGTAGGCCTTTCACAATGCGACAAATCGCCCAAGCGGACAAAAAAACCATTAGTCAAAACATTCCCAAATAAAAAACACATATCATTTCAACTTCGCCCAGGAGCTTACCGGTGGGCACGAGAATCGGGCCAGTGCTCTCTGGAAGGGCTATGTCTTCATGTCGCGAAGTGAGCCTCAGTCGTACTTGTCTCTGGGCTTGCTGCGAGTTGGTAACGCTGGCCTCAAGGGAGCTACCCTCTATTCCGTTCATTTTTTAAGTGTATCACCTTACTCTTCTACTCCAATTAGTTTATTGTAGATAGTATTTAATCCGCCAGAGTTGCTGGACTTTTGAAATCATGTGGAATTTTTTTTACGGTGGCCGAAACGGCAAAGTGTGCAGAATCGGGAAAGCCAAATTCAAGCTGCAAGTTTCTTGGGGAAATCAGTTTTGAAGATCAGCCAACACAAATAAAATAAAATAAAAATAAAATAAAATAAAATAGCCTGAAACAATTTATGTTTGATGTAGTGAATGAACCAATTAAATTAATTAAAACTATAGTATACGGCATTCATGGCGATATTCACGACGATTTGCGGATTTCAGCAATGGCTTTCCTCCGATGGTCTGAGTCCGCAAAGAGCGCCCTGATCAGGTCTATTAGCTCCTCCGGCGAAAATTCAAGTTTCAATTCGCCCTCCGTCCATAGATATTTGATATCCGCTAAGGAACTCTCCAGAATATTTATCAGATACTGGAACTTTAGCCAGTTCGGGACGTATACTGCTGTCATAGGTACCACCTCCGTGGGCCCGCTGGCCGCATCTTGCCCAGGCTTAGATTCCGGAAGAAATAAATCCTCAAGTTTAGAAACTTGGTTGCAAAATTCCGCAAGTTGTTGTGATTCAGCGTCCGAAATGTCGCTAAGGTCTTCAATATCGAGAATCATTTTGTAAATGACGGTGGAGAGCAATGAACCGATGGATTGGAGTAGCGTGGACGGGGACAGGATGGACTGCCATTCTTCGTGCACGTGTCGCATTCGATCGACTGTTGCGCTGATTGCGTTCTTGCACTCTCCTAGGTACGGCTGTACTGCGCAGCTGCCAAATCCCTGGCTTCCGTCAAGCAGATCGGACAAGATTGTTCGTTGGGACTGCATTTCTTTGCTGTAAGCAAGTTTACCAAACCTTTCGAGGCTTTCAATATCAGGTTTTAACCTGGGAAGGTTGTGTGCGTCCGTCAGTAGCCGTAGCTGCTCTGCGAAATACACGCTGTCATTGTACAGAAACATTTGGCCACCAGGGAATTTTTGAGAGTAGAACATCGGCGCAATGGCCTTGAACATGGCAATGACTAGAGTGGGGAGTGACAGCAAAGCAGGGCCGGACGACGTGGTTGGAAGATTTGAATACCTTTTGGGTAGGTAGTTAGAATTATGGTTAACTTCAAAAGGGGAATAGGATCAACTTACTCTGCTGAGGTGAACTTTTCAGAATCCGATATTTGACATGAAATTATTTCTATAATCGAATCGGGTATATCCGTGATAGTATAGAATTCTCTTAATGTGACTTCGCGGCGGGGAGAATGCTTCCCATCTCCATGACCCCCATTTACATGACCTGAAGATTTGGTGGCAGAACCGGATGGTTCCAGGGGAGGGCCGGTGCCCTCATCTTCGTCGCCCCAACCCCACGCGTCTCCATCCTCATCTCCTTCTTCGCCAGTGAGCTTATTTTGTTCTTCTACTTCTAGGGTATCATCAGGCTCGTCAAGCCCCCAGGCGCTAAAGTCATCATCCTCCCTGTTGTCGGGCTCCTTTTGAGCGGAAGGCTCAGCACTTTCTTCGTTATCACTAGTCCACCCAGCATTCCAGTCATCAGAATTGTCAGCAAACACCTTATCCTGCTTAGACACCTGTTCGGTTTCCACCCTTTCTACTTTTCGTGTCCCAACAGAGCTCGCAGATAGAGCAACTCGGACTTCATCCAGTGATTTGATTCGTCGTTGATTGAGCCATATCCGAGGTATTTGTTGCAGGAACGACGTTAGTTCAGTCGATCCAGGACAACCAAATTGTTCTAAGGCTTTTTGGAAGTTACGGGCACGGTCCAAAATCACCTGGAATTCCTCCATTCCGTCAACGCCTGCGGGCATGGAAGGTAACAGCTGCTTCGAAACGAGAGACGAAACCATCGGCTGAGCTAGTTTTGCATTGAGGGGATTTGTGAGTGTCGCTGGTAGACAATCCCCCAGATATTTTAAAAAACATAAAAGGTGATCGAACACGTCTGTAGGCTTAGTTGTGGGAGGTTGGCGAACCACTCGTATCGAATCTCCATCACGCGAGATACCAAAGGTGTCTTCTGGCCCAGGTGGTGAGAGGACTGAATCTAAGATAGAAGAGTAAATATCCCGGTACAAGGAATCCACGATGGAATCCAGCATGTCGAATTTTGTAAGCGCAGGGAGGACCTTTTCCAAGTTGGAGGGGGACCCTTCTCGTCAAATCAGTACCAAAAGACGGGCTACACTGCAAGAAAAGGGATGGAGTATACGTACCGGAATTGCCGGTAACGACAGTCATTTGACCCAATTCGGAGTCAAGCTTAACCAACGAATTCCACTTTTGCCGCAGTGTGGTGGTCATGATAGTCCGCAGATCTGACACATTTCCAGACAGCACACGGAGGACAGGAGTAGTCGAAGGTAAACCAGTAGTTTTCATTAACATCTCAATCTCTTCGAAAAGCGCAGTAGCAGTTTCCAGATCGTCTTGCTCAATTGCCAGCTGCACAGAAGAAATGCGATAGTCGATAGTTCGGATGTCCTCCAGGTTTCTCGTCAGAGCCTCATTGAAAGCAATCTCATTCTCTAATAGCTCAACTTTCTTGGAAGCGTCTGTAACTTGACTCTGGAGCTGCTGCCCCTTCTCATGCTGCCGAACAATCTCCCTCGCCGTCGACCGTGATCGCTCAATTTCCTCATGGAGCTGTTTCGCCTGGGATATCCATCCATCAACGTCAGACGCAGTTTCTCGACTGAGAGCGGAGATTTCGTTCTAGCGATGAATGGTTAGATAGAGTCCGGGAAATTATTAAACGACTTCCGTTAAGAGGGGGGGGGGGGGGTTAACGGGGCTCTACCTCAACCTCCTCTCTAGCTTTGGAAATCTTCGTGAGCGCTTTGACAGCTGCCGAGGAGCGAAATTCGGCGGAAACAATACTTTCGGCCTCTGGGAATGACCCGTCGGTCAGAAATTTGTAAATGGCGTGACAGACATCCTCATCGGAGACCTTTGGGGCCATTGGATAGCAGCGGAAAACCGCCCGTTGCGCTCGATGGTACTGGAGCTGCTCAGGAGCTGAATGTCAATTAGTGAGGCCGGCCAACTTCATAAACAGTGCAAGAATATCATGATCTGTCCGCGCTGCAGATTGGGTGGTGGTTGTCTTGTTGCGCGAGGTCGGTGTATCTCTTTAATTGAACAGCTCAGCGTCACAGGCGGCGCGGCTGCCAAGACCTAGGCACCTCAAAAAGCCCGCCGTAGTAGGTAGGAGTGGTCCACTTAACCTTCATCTCAATTTTTATACTATGGTGATAAATACTACTACAGCGGTAATACCTAGCTAGCCTGCCTTGAGTGAGAAGTATATAAGGCTGCACAGTAGTCTGCCGGTTCTTATTTCAAAGGTAAAGAACACTCTTACTATTGAATTACACTCTCCTTTCACATTTATGTTCTCCAATTTGACCAGGTGCAATAAATAGTACTGATAATCGTCAGACTCGATAACCCCCCTCCATTCAATCAAAATTTTCAGCTGGAGTCTCTCCTACACAAAATCAAATAAGAGACACGGTGTCTCTCTTTACTAAAAGTGCTACCTGGAGTGCGATCGTTAATGTAAGTCAGTAGAACATACTACTGGTATTATCAATAAAAATTCGAGTTGTTATCCTTCGATATCAGCCCCCCCCCTTTTACCCTCCATGTTTTTTGTGCATTCATGCTGCAAATGTCTAAAGCTCTTTATTTTCTGTCATGCCTATGATTTTAAGCTTTTTTGGCATCGAACCCGCCCTCTGTCTTCGTTCTTTTCTTTCTTTTCTCTCCTTTGTATAGATTTCAAGTTATCCTTGTCCGTTAAAAAAATTCCCTGAAAATCTGCCTCTGCCCTAATGCATATAAGCGTGCGCTGATGGCTTAACACACTACTACACACATGGAGGATAGCATTATTTTAAAAGGCTTTGTTATAAGTTTACCATTATGTTTGATCAAATTTATATGCCTGCTGAAGTGTATGCTGAGGATTGTGCTGACCTGCTCCTAGTGCTCGAAACCAATCTCCCTCCTGAGTCATTTCAGCAAGACTTGCTCCAGAAGCCTGGCAACACAAGCCAAGATGCCCTCTCTTGAGCAAAAGGATCATTTTCGTCTCCTCCAAAAATTTAAACCAGACTATTCCCCCGATTGCTTCACACAATATGCGTCCGAGAGGACGGGTATGAGCGTAGTTGTCATTGATCGTAAAGGCCCAAAGGTTGATGCATATTTTGTTCTTGCCACAGAAATTCATGATGATTCTGGTGCGCCCCATACTTTAGAGCATCTCTGCTTTATGGGATCTAGAAAGTATCGATACAAAGGGTTTCTAGACAAGCTTGCCACCAGAGTCTATTCAAAGACAAATGCCTGGACTGCCACAGATCACACAGCGTACACGTTGGATACTGCAGGGTGGCAAGGATTTGCACAGATTCTGCCCTGCTACTTGGACCATGTCATTTGCCCCACATTGACGGATGCCGGTTGCTATACTGAAGTTTACCATGTTGATGGCACTGGCAATGACGCCGGAGTGGTCTATTCAGAAATGCAGGGCGTGCAGAATAATTCATCTGAATTGATAGACTTGAAATGTCGACGTCTGTTATACCCGGAAGGGGTAGGTTTCCGTTACGAAACTGGTGGAATGATGGAGCAACTCCGGGTTCTGACGGCAGAGCGGATCCGTGCGTTCCACAAGAAAATGTATCAGCCGAAAAACCTATGCCTAGTCATCATAGGAGAAGTGGACCATGACGATCTGCTGCAAGTTCTGAATAAATTTGAGGATACGATCCTCGACGTGGTCCCGGGCCCCAATGAACCCTTCACAAGACCGTGGATTGAGTCGAAACCTATACAGCCGCTGGAGAAGTCCATTGTGGAGAGAGTAGAATTTCCTGAAGCGGATGAATCTTCCGGCGAGATTGAAATTCGATTTCTCGGTCCAGATTGCACAGATACCCTCTTAAGTGAGTAATGTACCTTATCACTTTTCGAACATTTTGGCTAATATCCAATCCACAGCCGCTGCGCTCAATGTGGCTCTTCTTTACCTTGCGGGCTCCCCTGCTACCATTCTTGAAAATACCCTTGTGGAGAAAGAACATCTCGCAAGCGCCGTGTTTTATACTACAAGTGAGACGCCACGAACTGAAATCGCTTTCACCCTCTCTAGCGTCGCCACTGAAAAGCTGGAGCAAGTGGAGCGTCGTTTCTTTGAGGTGTTGACCGAGGCCATGCGCAACGAGATTGATATAGAATATATGAGAGAATGCGTACGAAGGCAACGACGGAGCTGGAAATTTGCGACCGAGTCCTCAGTTGTGCCATTTACAGGATATGTAATCTCCGACTTCTTGTTTGGCAAGCGAGACGGCTCCACTCTCCGTTCTATTGCAAGCCTCCAAGAATACGATGAGCTAGAAAAATGGCACGACTACCAATGGCGAGGGTTTATCAAGCAATGGATATCCGAAGCTCCCCATGTGTCAATACTGGGCGTACCATCAGCCAAACTTGCCGCTAAACTAAAAGCCGATGATGAGTCCAGAGTCGCAGCTCGAATTGCTGCTCTTGGAGAAAAAGGGTTAAAACAATTAGCGGAGAAGTTGGAGGAAGCCAAAGCCGAAAATGACAAGGAGATACCCCAGGAAGACCTGGCCAAATTCAAAATTCCCGGCGTGGAAACCATTCCTTTCATTAAGACGACAACGGCCAGGTCAGGACTTGCTCTCAACGCAGGCCGTCCTGATAACCGAATTCAAAAACTGGTTGATTCGGATGCGCCAAAATCGGAGCTGTTCATGCATTTTGAACATATCGACAGCAACTTTATCCAGGTCTTCTTGTATATCTCAACGTCATCCATACCAGTAGCGCTCCGCCCACTTCTTGCCATTTACACGGAAGCCTATTTCGGCGGCCTACCCGTTCGTCGGAATGGAGAGCAAGTGCCTTTTGAACAAGTCGTTGTAGAGCTTGAGAGGGACACAGTTTCGTATAGTATGGATGTTGCGTATTACAACCCCGAGATGCTCGTACTTAGTATCCAAGCGGAACCTGACAAGTATGAATCTGTTATCTCGTTTATAAACGAACTATCATGGAACTCCATATTTGACGTGGAAAGACTAAAGGCGATAACCACCCGGTTGCTCTCTGATATCCCCGATGAGAAACGTAACGGAAATAATATGGTACATGCAGTGCAGACCATGGCCACTCACACCCCCGAGTCAATTCTCCGCGCCAGGAGCACCCTAACTAAAGCGTTGTATCTGAAACGTATCAAACACATGCTTGAGAAAAACCCAGAAGCCGTTGTTTCTCGAATGGAGGAGATCAGGAAGCAGCTGTTCCGGTTTGAGAATTTTCGAACTTTCGTCATCGCGGACCTGGACAAAGTCCCCAACCCTGCTTCTGCATGGGAACCATTCACCAGTCAATTTGATGCCACTCAGCCGCTTAGCCCAATTATAAAGTTGCAAGAACGTCTAACAGATGCGGCCAAAACCCCGGGGACCATCATGTATATCGTCCCCATGACAACTATTGACTCCTCCTATGCGAGCACTAGCGCCAAGGGACTGGACTCGTACACCCACCCCAAGCTCCCCGCCCTTATGGTTACCGCGGCCTATATGAATGCGGTCGAAGGTCCGTTGTGGGTAGCTATCCGCGGGACGGGGCTGGCTTACGGCTCCTATTTCCGGTACAATGTGGATACCGGACTGGTCCATTTCCAAGTGTACCGATCGCCAAATGTATACAAGGCCTTTGAAGCGGGCAAGAAAATTGTCGAAGACCATCTGTCCGGGGAGGCACCGTTTGACCCGTTGATGACGCTCGAGGGTGCCATCAGCAGCATTGTGGTTGATTTCGTCAATGAGCAGTCGACGCAGGCTAGTACAGCCCAGGCCAGTTTTGTCCGCCAGGTCATCCGTGACTTGCCCAGTGACTACCAGGAGAAGGTATTGCGGAAGGTCAGGGAGGTTAGTATTGATGATATCAAGGAGGTTCTGAGGGATATTATCTTGCCCTTGTTTACGCCGGGCAAGTCCGATTTTGTGGTTACATGTTCGCGGGCGCTTGAAATGGTGAGAGATAAAGATTTTATTTCATTATTTATATTATTCACTTCTATATAAAGTGTATATATCATTTTACTAACTATCACTGTACAGCATATTAAGGAGGGTTTCGAGAAGGCCGGATACAAACCGGAAGTGCGGAATCTGAAATTCTTCGAGGATGACTATGGATTGAAACCCGAGGAGGGAGAGGAGGACGACGACGAGGATGAGGAGGATGAGGATGAGGATGAGGAACCAGGAAGCGATGATGATGATGCAATGGTGAATTGATTTTTATTTCAATACTACTATTACTATGACAAAACTAAATAAATGATAGACTTCAGCAGGAGAGGTTTGAGCATGTCATGGATAGAACCATTTAAATTCAGGTCAGGGAGAAAAAGAATAAATAGATGTCTGTCTTTATTTACAGAGCACATAAAATAAACGATTTTCAATATTTCCTACAGCTGATTATTACTCTGTCTCGTATTTACTGCGTAAAATATTGAATAGTATTTGTCGAGAAGGCCAGTTTGCAGGAACTCTGCCAGGTCTTGGCGGCTCTAGCATTAAATAACAGTCGACGCTTGGGCGCGCAATTTTCAACACCTTCACCTCATTCATTCTGCTTTCTGCTGCCATCTGTCCTCCCACCCCTCCCACGGGCAGCAGTTCTCTCTATCCCTCATAGAACTGAATTTTGGGGCCATGAATATCCTTCAGGTACGCTCTCAATTCTGCTGGGTCATCTCATCAAGTTTGTAACCTAGGTAGCTTGGCTACGGGCATGTGCTATCCATACTGATTTTGAACGTTACGCGCCGTATAGCAACTCGCCCAGCTTCTCGATCGCCCATTCTTCCCCTGGAAGAAGGTGATCGTGGGCTTTTCGGTCGGGCAGTACATTCTTGAGGGCTTCCTGTCGTTACGGCAGTATAGAATCCTACAGCAGACAAAGCCGCCAAAGGTGTTAGCAGAGGAGGTTTCGCAAGCTGTCTTTGATAAGAGTCAGGTACGTTCGCGGTCGCTGCAATATTATCACTTAGACTATATCTTCTTCTTTAATTTTCTTCTTCTTCTTTTTTCCCACTGACATATTGCATTTGGTTTCCCCATATACTGTAGGCTTATGGACGGGCAAAGGCCAAATTCGGCTTTGTGTCTGGTCTCTATGGCCAAATTCAGAACCTAGGCTTCATCTACTACGATGCTCTACCGAAACTGTGGGCTGTAAGCGGGCTCCTCCTCGCTCGCTACCTGCCTGAACGTTTCACGGGAGAAATCCCCCACACACTGGCTTTCGTTTTTATGTTTAACATCATCTCCACGGTCCTCTCCCTGCCAATCTCGTACTACAGCACCTTCGTCATTGAAGAGAAATTCGGCTTCAACAAGCAGACTCTCAAACTATGGGTTACGGATATGATCAAAGGCCAAATCTTGGGCGTCGTCCTTGGCGCCCCCATCATCAGCGCTATTTTGAAAATCGTCCAGAAGACCGGCACTAGCTTCTTCTATTACCTCTGGCTCTTCGGTATCTTTGTCCAACTCTTCGCCATCACGATCTACCCCATTGCCATCCTGCCGTTGTTCAACAAACTGTCCCCCCTGGAGCCCGGAAAACTGAAAACTGGCGTTGAGGATCTGGCGAAAAGGCTCAAGTTCCCGCTCAAGGAATTGCACGTCATTGACGGTAGTAAACGGAGCGCCCACAGCAACGCGTACTTCTATGGCCTCCCATGGAAGAAGCATATTGTCATCTACGATACTCTAATCGAGAAGAGTGAGCCGGAGGAAGTCGTTGCGGTTCTGGGACATGAATTGGGCCATTGGAGCCTTAATCATACAACTAAGCTTTTTGGAATTGCGCAGGTATGTTGGAGAGAGAGCCTATTCAATTAACCATTAATGAATGGCATCGTAACACTAACTGAATTCTGTTTAATAATATAGTTCCATATGTTCTACATTTTCGCCCTTTTCTCCGCCTTTGTGAACAACAAGTCACTCTACAGGGACTTTGGATTCATCAACGAGATGCCCATCATGATCGGTTTCATTCTATTCTCTGACGCCCTCGCGCCCATGGACGCCGTGGTCAAACTCTTGATGAACATTCTAAGCAGAAAGGGACATGCTTTTGATTGAGCGAATGAGTGTTAACTCCGGTAAGATTTTCCCCTGAAATTCCATAAAAAAAACAAAAACAAAAACACAACAAAACTACCCCTAGATAAAACATACAAGTGTGTGGGTGTGTGGTCTCTCCCAGATTTCTTAATTTTTACTTTCCCAACATCTAACCATTCTAACTTTAAAACGAGCAAATTGAAGGTAGGCCATGCAATCCCTCCTTTCACATCACAGCTCCCGATCTGCAGCCTTAACTGGCTTCTCGCTGTCTTCCGCTTTGGCCTCGGTCACTTTTCCTCCACTCCAGCCAAGGGCTGCAAGTCTCTCCGGGAGAATTGGATGGGAGTAATGGTAGCTGGCATACATCCAGTCTGCATCCATGGTGGAAAGGTTTTGAATCTGGAGTTTAAGCAGCGACTTGGCCAGTTCGGTGGAGAATCCGAGATTTACGGCAAAGGCATCTAGAAAACAGAAACGTTTGTTAACCCAGACAAGAAAAAAAAAAAAAAATCACCGACATACCTCATCGCCATCCAACTCCACGACAGGATTCTTCACCTGGATCTTCCGACGGGAGCCAGTCATTTTGCGCGTTTGTTGTGTTGAAGGGAGAATTGCCCAGGAAGCCCTCTGCGTGACGAAGATATTGTGGGTGGAACTTGGGAGTAGGGACGTGGAGGGTGGTTTCGGCAGGCCAGAGATGAGGCGCAAGAAGGGAGGGGTGGGAGTGGTGGTGGTGGTGGTGGATAGCGAACGGCGGAGGACGCAAGCGGAGGAATAAGAATAAGAAGATGAAGAAGAAGAAAGAGAAAAAGATGAAGAGATCAATGAGAGTCGGGTATGAACGGAAGCGGGCCGAAGAGAAGGCATAGTAAAGTAAAGTATTTAGTTCGTAGAGAAAAATAAAAAAATAAAAAGAGCAGTACGCAGTAGTAGGATGGATGTCAACCGAGATACGATATCAATCAGTGACGCCTGTACAATAATTTTGCTTAGGAGATAGATCCGTTCTTTGCTTCTTAATTTTCTTTAATTTTTCTTTATTGTTGTTTTAGTCGGGTGATTTCTCCTTTTAACTTTCTTGCGTCCGTTTCCTTACTCCCGATTTCCTTATCGTTTGTGATAATAATTCCGCCCCCCTTCTCTCTCTATTTTATCCTTTTCCTTTTCTTTTACTCTTTTGTTTCTTTCTTTTTTTCCCTCTCTTTTTCTGCCGGGCCTGGGTCAAGTTTGCTCAACAGTTGCCGGGAAGTGGACACTTGGGCAGATTTACAGGGTCGAGTGGGAATCGATCGAGGTAGTTAAAAATGCCTTTGAGTGGGGCCCGCAGAGACCAGTTCGTAGCGTTGAGTTTTGATAAGACGCAAGACGCGAAAACAGAGAACTTGAGGTGCGGGAGATATCAAACAAACAAAACAACCGCAACGGAGGATTAGGGAGTAGTGAGTAGTACGGAGCAGCAGTGAGTGCAGAAGGGAGAGCTTGAGTTGAGAAGGAAAGGAGGGGGGGGGGAAAGGCAAGCTGAGTGAGATCAATCCAACCCTCAAATTTCAATTACCTCATACTACATACCAAACAAAACAACAACAACAGTAACAGCATACAACAGCATACAACCCTGCTGCTGCGCCTGCCATTGCCCAAGGCCCCAATAGTACCCAATGCCCATATTCCTTTTCCGCTTTTTGTTCCCGCGGCCAGCACCGGCAAAACTGTCCCGATCAAGCAACTGGGCTCCCCTTTCCCCCAAACTCGTGACTCCAAGGGACTCCCTCGGCTGCCGTGCTCTGCCCCTGTGATTGGCTGCTGCCGGGTGGCGGCGCGGATGGAAAAGGGCCGACCTCGGTTACGCTGCTTATCTCAGCAAATATCGCTCGCCCCAAACCAAACCCCCCTTCGCCAAGCCCCCGGCATTGATGCAACCTTATATGACGTAGTCCGGTGCTAGTTCCGATACGGCTTAGGCTGCTGGTGCCTGATGCGAAACCCGGCTTTCCCATTCGCTGACAAATGGAACCAAATCCGTGACTTTGATGTAACCCCCACATATGGGCGCTGGCAGGGGTGAGGGGCTTGTACCCTCGATGTTCCTTTGAAATAGTAATCAATACTAATATTTGAATAATTATTTGCTCCTGAAAAACTTCTTATGGCCCAGAATTTATTCGTTGAAGGCTGTAGCAAAATACTAAATGAAATACATGCATAGATAGATATACTACTATTTATGCAAGTCATCCTCCGTACGGAGTAGCTAATCTCTTCATCCAGATCAAGGTCCATGCGCACGAACTACTCTCTAGCATGCATATGGTTGCTGATAGCAAACCCCTCCAATTTCTATTTCAATTGTCATAGCTATCATTACCTCATTGAATTGAAATTGAAAACAACAGCTGCCTCAAAATATATCCTCGAAATAAATAAATAAATAAAAATATGCCGACCTATATCCTCGGCTCCTCAGAAAAGAAGCCCACACAAAAAAAAAATAAAAAAATAAAATAAAAAAATAAAAATAAAAAATAAAAAATAAACCCAACAGCTCTTACTAAAATAGTTGAGGGGGAAAAAATTAAGAGAAAAAAAAAAGGAGGAGGAATCGCTCAACTTCCGCGTCCACAACATCCATTTTGCCGGGCTACACCCTGCAAGCCATGCCATGATGATCAAACTCAGGGGCGCGACTATCATCTTGCATAATCACGACATTTTAACAGGAGCTTACGGAGTACAGTTAGGGCGTTGAACAATAGTAAGAATTACTATCTCCTCTACCCTCCTTCTAACCACAACTCCCCCTCCTCAATTTCCGTGCTTGCATTATATTAGCTGCATATTTATTTATTATTACTATTTTTTTTATATACCCTGTTCCATTCGGAACACATCCGGGAAACAAATGTGCCTGAATTTCATTAATGGGGGGGAAACGAAAAAATAAAATCATATATTAGGTAAAATTTAATTTATGACATTTCATGGCATTGACTGGGTTTGGGGATTACATTAGTAGGTACAGCGCAAGGAGGATTTATCTTGTTGTCCATTGTAATCTTTAAGACTATTTGCAGGGTGCAGGCTGCTTGGTGAATGAGTGAATGATATTGTATGATTAACAATTACAATAAAACAAAAAGAAGTCGGGTGCAAATCTTTTTTTATTTTATTTTTTTTTATTTTTTTTTCACCGTGAGGTAAGTCGTTAAAAAGAGGTACTGCATGGAGTACAAGAACTAGTTGAAAGGATCTGTTTTGCAACTCCTCCTCCTCTTCCGCTCTGCCCGCACTCC
The DNA here is from genome assembly GCA_001660665.1 of Emergomyces africanus. Lineage (NCBI taxonomy): Eukaryota > Fungi > Ascomycota > Eurotiomycetes > Onygenales > Ajellomycetaceae > Emergomyces > Emergomyces africanus. The sequence continues at coordinate 17,311 of LGUA01000034.1, forward strand.
CCTCAATCCATCCCACGCCAAGATGGAAAAGCGGAACTTTGGAGTTCGTATATGTAGTAATCAGTCAATGTAAGAATCAAACTGAAAAAAAATAAAAAAAAAAACAGATACGAGCCCCGCTTCCTTCGTACTGCAGAAAACGAGGGTGGATGAGAAAGATGCACCACGGTCCAGGGGCGGAGGACTGGAAGCTCGAACAGAAAAGCTGTTTGAGATGAAAAGAAATGTTTGAGACTCTGTTGAGAGGTGAATGCATACTATACTTACTTACTTACTTACTTACTTGAGAAAATGGGTAAACGAAATGAGTGAATATTTCTTGCGGAAAATGGAAATGGCATCTTAATGATCTGTTAAGGGACGGGAACATGATGGGCAAAAAAGAATGCAAATTGGTGTATATCACAACATATTAGCTACGGGCTGTATAGAAAGAGGAAAGGGAACCGAACAAAGAGAGACGTTATTCATTATTCTCCAGGGTTGTCTTTGACAAAGTGATTTATCCGTGAAAATAGTAGTGAAGTGACGAGGCTCATCTAAGAGTCTAGAAAAAATTCCTTTCTTAGAATTTGATTTGTTGAAAAAGGGACGGGTGGGGTGGATGGAATATGTAGGCAGCTGTTGAAAACATATATTTTGGGTATTTTTTGCAAGAGAAGCTCTCTTTGTGGTCTAAGTAGAAAAGTCGCGTGTTTTTTATTTTTGTTTAGAAGAGGCCATCAATTTCGCCAGTCTCTGCATCAACATCAACGTTAAGATATCCTGGCGCGGTGGGGAGCCCGGGAATGGTTTGAATATCGGCAGCAAGTGCATATCTGTAAATCTTGTTAGCAAATCCTTTTCTTCTTTTTTTCTTCTCCTTCGTACTGAGGGTGAAAAGTAAGATACATACAAATATCCCGCACCAACAGCCAACCTGACATCTCTGATGGGAACAGTGAAGCCAGTCGGGGCACCTTTGAGGTTTGGATCGTGACTGAGAGAGTACTGGGTCTTCGCAATGCAGATGGGGAGGTTTCCGAATCCCTGCTTGGTGTACATGTCTACCTTCTTCTGCGCGAGTTCGCTAAACTCAACCTTAGCGGCGCCGTACATTTCCTTGCCAATGCGCTCGATGCGTTCCTGGACAGTTCCTTCAAGGTCATAGAGGAGTTTGAAATTCTTGGGTTTCGAGCTGGCAATGATCACTCCCTTGGCTAGATCGACGGCACCAGCACCACCTTCGGCCCAGTGGTTGGCCGGGATGGCGTCCTCAGCGCCCGCGGCGATTGCCTCTTCACGAATCACGGCCACCTCGGCCTCGGTGTCGGTTTCGAATTTGTTGATCGCGACAACGACAGGGATGCCGTATTGTTTAGCGTTCTGGATTTGTTTTCTCAGATTGACACATCCGTTTCGTAGGAGCTCTACGTTTTCGGTCGTGTATGCTGCTGCCAATGCGGCACCAGGGGCGATAGGGGGTCCTCCGCCGTGAGCCTTGATGGCTCGAACGGTGGCGACAATGACCACGGTGTCTGGGACCAGGCCTGACGAGCGGCACTTGATGTTGAAAAACCGCTCTCCACCCATGGTGAAATCGAAGCCGGCTTCTGTGACGACGAAGCCCGTCTTGGCTTCATGGTCTTCGTCTGGTTCAGTGCCTGCCAGTTTCAGAGCGAGTTTATCGGCCACGACTGAATTGGCGCCAATGCTAATATTGGCGAAAGGTCCAGCATGGACAAACACTGGCGTCCCCTCAAGACTCTGCATGAGATTTGGCTTAATTGCGTCTTTCATCAAAGCCGCTAGGGCGCCTCCGCAACCAATGTCGTCGCAAGTGATGGGGTCTCCGTTTTTGGAGGTAGCAACTACCATTCTGCCAAGACGCTCCCGCATATCGGCTAGGTCGTTGCTCAAGGCCAGAATAGCCATGCATTCACTTGCAACAGAGATGTCAAATCCAGTCTGTCTAGTATGGCCCTTTTCGGTTGCAGCTTGGCCAACCGTGATGCCCCGCAGGTGCCTGTCGTTCACGTCTAGGACTCTCCGCCAGGTAATGGTCTCGGGGTCAATATCCAATCTTGCGAATCGGTTGATTTCCTCCGGTGTAAGCTCGTCTGGGTTGGTCTTTGTTATCCCTAATTTATTTAATCTCCGGAAGAATATGGGTTGGAATTCGCGTTTGCCCTTCTTCACAGGTACCAACCGTTTATACAACGCGCCATCGCTTTGTGTGGATTCATGGAACATTCTGGTTTCGATAGCGGCTGCCAGCAAGTTATTTGCGGCGGTAATAGCATGAATATCACCTGTCAAATGAAGATTGAACTCATCCATGGGGATGACCTGACTGTATCCTCCTCCAGCTGCGCCGCCCTTGATTCCGAAGGTCGGACCCTGGCTGGGCTGTCGGACGTTGGCAAAGGCTATTCTGTTGAGATGGGCGCCGAGAGCCTGCGTAAGACCCATCGTCGTAGTTGACTTGCCCTCGCCCAGGGGTGTTGGTGTGATTCCGCATACCAAAATATATCGTCCGTTACGGCGGTGAGATAAACGCTCCAAGATATCAAGGCTGACCTTGGCTTTGGTATGTCCGTACGGCTCTAATTCATGCGGTGCGATACCGACCTCAGTGGCAATCCGAGTAATCGGCTTAGGGCGTTGCGTACGAGAGATGGCGATATCTGAGGGAACCGGAGTTTGAAGCTTGATGGGTAGAGGCGTGACGTGCCTATCCTTCTGCCTCTCAAAATAGGCTCTCGCAGAGTTAACAACATTCTGAAGAAGCATTGCTACTGTCATTGGACCAACCCCTCCGGGAACCGGAGTGATGTGCGATGCAACTTCAACGGCTGAAGAAAATTCAACGTCACCAACCAATCGATGGCCAGATTTCTTCGTTGGGTCAGGAATATAATTGGTGCCAACATCGATGACTACAACACCGGGCTTAAGCCATGAGCCCTTGACAAACTCTGGCTTTCCAATAGCAGCAACCAAGATATCTGCTTCCTTAACGATGGTTTCCAGGTTCTTGGTTTTGGAGTGGCAGACAGTGACGGTGGCATCCGCGCTTTTCAGTAAGTAGCTGACGGGGCTTCCAACAATGTCACTCCTACCCAAAACCACGGCATTCTTACCAGCTAGCTCAATGCCGGTGACCCTAAGGAGTTCCATAACTCCCTGGGGAGTGCATGGAACAAAAAGAGGCTTCCCCCCTCTCTTGGCCAATTCACCAATATTAACCGCTCCAAATCCGTCAACATCTTTCTCGGCAGCAACTGCGGATGTAATCGTGTGTTCAGAAAGGTGGCTTGGAAGTGGCAATTGGACGAGAATGCCGTGAACGCTCGGATCGTTGTTTGAAAGCGCAATTTCCTGAAGCAGTTCAGGTTCGCTGATATCATCAGAGAACTTGATGAGTTTACAGTGAATATTTGCCTATAGACCATAGGAATCGTAAAAGTCAGCTAGGCGCTATTTAGAACAATTCGAAAGATGGATTGCGTAATATACCTCTTCGGCAGCCTTCAGCTTCATGCGGACATAAGTACCTAAATACCATCAGCATACATTCGACGATAAATAAAGTACATGCTGTTCATTCTCATACTGGAATCTGATCTGTCGCCGACTAGAACCGAAAAATAAGTTCAATTAGCTTCAAATGGCTTTTAAAAATATATGCGAATAGGCACTAAAAATAGGTGCGATGGATTACACATACTTTGGAAAATGACCAAGCTAGGTTTGAATCTTGGATTAGTTTCCTGCGACCTCTGAATCTCGGCATTCAAACGGTCCCTAATGCTTTTGGCAATTGTAGTGCCATCTATCTTGATGCCCGCCATATTGAATTTGCTTGACGAAAAAGAGCGTGTTCCCGCTGGAAATGGCGGGGTATGACCAGGCTTGTGGGTGTGCACTTCCGGAAAACAAGGGACAGGAATAAACGAAGGCTTGACGGCGTAGGTACGCCTACTAATAATAGATCTGATACTTCGTGAAGAGAAACACCGCGTTGCCAATCTCGTGCAACGGTGGGTGTGGAGCAGAGGGGTGGAAGAAGAGTTAGGTCGCAGGGAGCGGGGGATCGGCAGCAAACGGAAGTGATCGCGACAAACAGCTCTGCTGGGCACAAGCATGGCCTCGGCCTGGCTTGCGAGAAGGCACTTGGGGTAGCTACTCTCTGTGACCCAAGGTTTTCAACCACCACTTAATTTCAGGGGGTAGCGTGAAAGAGCGCCGCCAAAATCAAATTGCTGGCGGTGTGGCCCAGGGGGGGAGGGTAAGGACTGGACGAGTTGTAAGCCTCCAAGGGAATGGATGCCGGGGAATATTTTACATGGAAAGAGAAGTCTACGGGTTTATTATTTATTGTCGACTCGAGCCATTGATGTTTTATATACCAGCTACAGCGAGTGACTCAGCACTCATCACACAATGGAATAATTTTATGATTTGAATTTTTTTTCCTCTCTCTGTCAATTTTTTTTTTTTTTTTTTTCTTGTCTGGAAATGTTTATTTTTGGCTTTTTTAAGATTTCTCCTGATGACAAAGGTTAAAATAAGGTATAGATTACACCGGATTATCATGTCTCCGGTATTACCATCTTGTGACAGCGGGTACGGTAACATAACTCTTGGCACGAATCGAACTGTGCGACGAAATTATTCATTCGGTGGAAAGCCAACGGTCAAACAGCCAATTTTCTTACGCCAACAACACACATCCACTCCACATTTCATTTTAGCTGTTTTGCTGAAGTTGTAGCAAGCATCTTCTGTACCTGCTGCATACCTTGCTATAGTTTGTTGACGTGCGATCACTGCTGGTGATCCTTTGCCATCGGCAATAATGAGACCTATTTTGCTTCAAGGCCATGTAGGTCACAACTTCATATGAATATAGCGCTGGCCATCCGGGCTTATTTTCACCTGCCTTAGCTAACACTCTATGGTATTATAGGAACGGTCTATTAATCAAATAAAATTCAACCGTGACGGCGACCTCCTTTTCTCTGTCGCAAAGGACAAGGTTCTCTGCTCGTGGTTCTCCGCAAATGGTGAACGACTAGGCACCTATCACGGCCACCAGGGCGCACTCTGGACTGTCGACGTTACCCCAAATAGCGCTATCATTGCTACCGGCGCCGCAGACAATACCATCAGACTCTGGAATACCAAGACCGGCGAGTGCATCAAGGTGTGGGATCTTCCCACTGCCGTCAAGAGGGTGGAGTTCAGCCCAGATGGCAAGCGGTTATTGGGTGTAACTGAGAAGCGTATGGGGTTCCTGGCTACGATTGTGGTCTTTGATATACGGTACGGTGATGGCGAGGGAAATGACTTCGCCGACCAACCTGATGAACCTAGCTTGAAAATCACATGCGAGGAGAGCAAGGCGACAGTTGCGGGCTGGAGTTTCCTGTCGAAGTATATCATTGCTGGACACGAGGATGGCAGTGTCAGCCAATATGACGCCAAGGTACGGGTTAAGAATTTAAGAATAGCGAGAGATACTCTTTCTTTTTATTGCGTTGGAGCAGTTTAATTTATATTAACGTTATTGCTTTTGGCATCCAGACCGGAGAGCAACTCGAAAACGTCCAAGCCCATGAATTTGACTATCAAATCAACGACATCCAATTTTCCCAAGACCGAACGTACTTCATCACCGCATGCAAAGACAAGAGTGCTAAGGTACGTACCGGAGAACTTAGTTATTACTACCTACTTATTGCCTTCTTTTTTTTTTTCTCCAAAGAAATATACGCCGCTAACTACAAGAACCAACCAGATCATCTCTTCCCGAAACCTTGCCATTCTCAAAACCTACGTAGCAGACACCCCCCTCAACACCGCAGCCATCACCGCCAAGAAAGATTTTGTAATTCTCGGCGGAGGCCAAGCAGCCATGGATGTCACCACCACCGATACCCGACAGGGAAAGTTCGAAGCCCGCTTCTACCACAAAATCTTCGAGGACGAGATCGGCCGTGTAAAGGGCCATTTCGGTCCCCTGAACACAGTTGCCGCCCACCCGATGGGCACTGCCTATGCTTCTGGAGGTGAAGATGGATACGTCCGCGTTCATCATTTTGATAAGCCGTATTTCGATTTCAAGTATGAGGTTGAACGGGAGCAGATGCGGAGATGAAGTGAGGGTGGGCTGGCTAGCTTTTTAAAAGATAGCAATGTGGGTTGTAGTACGTTTGTTGTGCTGTGATGTTTAGACGGAACCGGGAGGAATTATCGGGGCTGTCCTTGTTCTTTTTTTTTTTTTACTTTCTTTCCCTTTCATCTCGCTTTTTGGGCCCCTTTCTTAGGCCCCCCTCTATTTTTCCCTCTCTTTCTTTTTCTTCTTTTTTTTTGAGGGATAACCTCCAATTTTCCTGATTTTGTACCCCTGTTCTTAATGTTATGTTAACGCTGTCACATGGATGTTTGCGATTTCCTTACTATTTTTTTTTTTTTTTTCAATAGATTTGAAAGAGAGTTGTAAATAGCACACGGCTCTCACACTGCTAAAAAATACGTACTAGTCATTAGAAGTGAACTGTACTATCAGAATCCAGTGTATGAAAACGTTCAGGAGCTACACAAAGAAACAACAAGGAAAAAATGGAAAAAGTCAAGAGATTTTGTATTCAACTGAATTACTTTTCAGTTAATTATGCAGTCTTCTCTGGTCTATTAATAGTTCAGATATGAATTTCCAAAGAATTGCTAGGGGAGCTATCTCTTATACTTCATATAAGATATAATTGTCGAAATAAATGTAATAACTCTAATGGAGTAGATAATCTCCGAGCGAGTGCGTTATATAGTAAATTTTCTCCTTATTCAGAGTTTTTTTAATTGATTTTCTTCTCTATAGATATCTCATATACACCTTTTTTTCTATTGTTGAATGTCAAATATAAGGTGCTTCTAAACTCCTTTTTTTATGTAGACGAATGCCATTAGTGTGGTGGAGATGAGGTGAGAACACCCAATAGCAGCCACAGTATATAAACCACACTGAGAGGAATTTTTTTTAAATATTTGTTTGAGAGAGAAAACAATTCCCATATCAAATTAGAAGTTATTGGTTTTACATAAATAAACCCGAGCGTTGGAGTTTTGCTACTCATTTCCAGACAGGTCAGATATAGATATAGAACATGAAGATCTCGTCTAAAGCTGACTGAGCCCCTGAGAGTATTTACCCCTGAATGCCCTTTTTTTCCTTCTGCTCAGGGGCTAGTACAAGAAATTAAAAAAACTCGTTATTCTATCAATTCTAACTTGCATACCCACTAAGGGCATGAAAAATGTAAAATAGTAGCTCTAGATTTTTGAATATTTTCTACTCCCCCAAAGGAATGTATATAATAGAATACTAGTAGTTTTCCCTAAGGAATTCAATGGCTTTTGTATTACGCACTGCGGAGGAGAGCACGGAGTACTCCGTCCTTGGAGCAATATGGCGAGAGCGAGTATATTGAACTAGGACTAATAAGGTTTAGTGTCTCTTTAATAGGACTAGCGTAGCAAGGGACGAGCTTCCAAGATTCCCAACACAATGCAGGCAAGGGGGTGTATATGGACGACAAATCAAAGCGAACTTGTGTTATTATTTTCAGAAATAAGAGTTCCAAACAACCGCCCTCACAACTAAAGCGAGATAAGAACTAGGAAACCCATTTTATGCGGCCAAAAAGAAAAAAAATCTGCCTGTTAAGAGCCCTGTTTCTATATAGACACTAGAGATCCGGCAGAAATCTTCTAGATATACGAAGCTTTCTACATATAGCAGAAATCCGGGGTCAGTTAGAAGCTTGCAAACGGATGCTGTTTCTATCACCCCTTGTATCAGTGATATCACTGAGTGAATGATCTGATCTCAGTATGAATAAAATGCTGTAAATTTTAATTTTGTACGTTGCTGGGAAAATTGACATGTTCCTGAAGAAAATATACAGATTTTTGTTTCAGATCCATCTTCCATTGTATCATGATGCAGTGTTGGATATATTTCTTTGTTACCCACGCACTCAATGCTCTCTCTCGTTCCACAGCAGCGGATCAGTGCTGTGGGTTATTTGTACCAGGTCAAATACATAAGAAGAGGAGCATGTAAGACTTGAAGAGACGGGGCACATGCCGGGCTATATAAATACCGACATGTAGGCTACTTTCATCCCCTTACAAGCGCCTTGTTTCTCTCCTTTGAGAAAGTTTTCAAGGCCGCCCAGTATCCAACAGACTGCAAAATCACAAAATTTAAAACACACGAGCATGCACAGACACTCGTCGTTAATATAGTCTGATAAAGGTTGCTGAAATGGTACGTCTTCCCGCCAGCGAACTTTTGAGGAAGATTCTAACTTGGCTGAAAGCAGGAAAGATATGTGGAACGTCAAAAATAAAAGAAAAAAAGAAATTATCTCCCCTTGGCAACAGATTTGGACAGATATATTCTGGCACTCTTGTCATGGACGCTCTTGGGTAGTTAAATCATATAAAATAAAATGCGTGCCGCCTCGGGTATTGGAGCAAAAACGCGCTGGCCTCGGACAGCAGTATGAACTGTTCGATTGCCAATTGGCCGAGGAGGAACAAACATTTTGGACTAATGGTCCCTCAGGCTGAAATGAAGAGAATATTCCAAGGTTGCCTCGTCATTGAACTACTACCTGAAGCGACCGCGAGATGAGAGGAGGCGCGTTGACGAATACGGTTATGAGCACCCTGTGCGCGCCCCCTGCGCCACGGGCTCAATCCCCTTCCGAGGCGGCTTTTCTGTTGTGAATTGTCCCCAGTCCTTCTTAAAAGGCCAGGTTGGGGTTGTCTGTAGTCTCCAGATTTTCAAGGGATCACTTGCTGAGTTCTATCTCGTCCATGTCTGTGTGAAAGGGTCTGTTCCATGATGGATATGTTTCGATATGGGCAAAATACTTCTAGGTCAGGGGTTCGTGATGCATGTGCGCTCAGAGGATCAACCTATGTATGTACCAAGCGCTTACGGTTGAGTGCAATGAGCATGCCATTCCCCTGTCCCTGCCCACCAGCTGCGGCTTTTGTTTTCCGTCTTCTTTCCCCTCTTCGCCTTTATATATCCTGCTTCTCCTTCTCCTTCTCCCTTCTCTTGTTCCTTCGCCTCTCTCACTCCAAGGTCGCACTTCTTTTGAATTTCAGGACAATCTGGGGAAACAGTATTGACTTGAGCATTACCCTCAATCAAATCTTAATGTGTTCTCGCTCTCTCTTTTCTTCGTTTCTTCGTTTCGTAACTATTCTGCTCCTGACGCACAGCGCTCCCAGGCGCGAGCAGAGATTTTTGCGCCCATTGTGGCGCCAAGCGGACATCCCACATTATCGCACACAGAAGGGGTGCTAACACACACGGCCCATTTTGGGTCTAAGTGCCACTTCCAGTCATAGTGCCACGACATGCCCACAACAAAAACACAAACAAAATAGGCTGCTGTATGAGACATTTGTCACTATGGTCCGCCGTACCCAATGGACAAAAACAACAAGGTACCTAGCCATCTGCGTACTAAATACCTTATATACATACCTACACATGTTACCTGCGCACTGCCTCCCTCGGCCATGGAATTAAGTGTCTCCGCTGACCTGAACGAAGCAGTCCCGGTTCACCACAGCATGCAGCTAAGGACAACGACCATGCCTAGCGTAATACTGGTATCAACTTGGGAGTTCCCGTGAGAAAGCTTTTCAACTGCCCTCAAAACCTGATGACCGGAATTGTTAGACGGAAGGATGCGAGAGAATTTTTAGGTTTCTGGATGGGGTCACTTTAGCCTGACCAAGGGATTATGTGAGCGTTTTGCTGCGTTGTTCTCGTCCACGCTGCTATACCCGTAGTTGGCCATTAAAAAATGCTCGCCTTAAATTTTTCCGTCCCCATGGATGTTCTTAAAATGCAGGCAATGGATCACTCCATTTCAAGAGGTCCAGGTCCAGTTTCAGCAGCATCAATGGCATTCACCTGCGTCCCCTACGTTCAACTCCCTTCGGTATACTATCAAGCGTTCAGATTTATACTGGCCCTTGCCCGCAGGGAGAAGATGTGCACGACTCGAAAATATATCTATGTCTGTGGCCACTCTCAAACTGTAATACAGTACTGCCCAGACAGAAAACAGTGCACTCAACACAGTTCACTTGAAATAACCCGTCCGGAAAGATGCCCACAATGTATCTCTGAAATTACTCCTAGCAACCAGTCGGGAGGTATATCCACAGGTCAAAGACTTGTTCTTGACTGGAAAGCTCAACCACCGCCATCAAAGTGTTAACCTCTCTCTCGTGCTTCCACCCGTTAGTATCTTCGTTTGTTTCAATACAGTTTATACAATCCCAGCTCGCTCGCTGGGGATAGAACACTTCCTCTTTTTTCGAAGTTGATAGTATATCTTCCCGTTGACATATGCTGTGGCCTTCGTATAATTCCAAGATTACCCTCTCGATAACTCAAGCTTCCCCTTCCTCCTCGATGCCTCTCACGCTCGCCCTCGATCGCACCCACCCTTCCAGCCCATTTCCCCTTGGTGTAATTCCAATCCTCTCTGCAACACCCTCTCGATAACTAAAGCTCGCTGTCTTTAATCGATCCCTTTCACACTCACACTCGGTCTCGCCAACACTTTGAGGCTATCTATACACACAAATGGTCGGATTTTTTCTTCCTTCCACTCTATTGCCTACTACGTCTGGAGCGGTGTGCTTGGTGGAGCACATTTGGTTTATAGCTTGTTTGAAGAGATTTTTTTTTTAACATTGCCTGGAGCTTGTTTACATCGTCACCCGGTCATATTTCTGGTTTCCTGTTCTTTTTCATGAGTTATGTTATATAGATAGATAACTAATATCTGATCTTCATGGGTCAATTTTTTTTCGTTAACTGTTTCATCTATGAATTCTTCCATGAGGATGTTATACCCTTGGACGATTGACTTCACCTACCAATTACACAGTCCAACATGAACTGAATTCCATTAGCTCTTGTGCCCGCAAAATGCACATACAACACTCCTGCTAAGAAAATAAAGTCAGTTGAAACATTGCGTATGACATCGCTTTTGGATTCAATGTATCTGTCCTCTGTCCATCACCAACATATCCGTTTTAGGAATAAATTCAGCCTTGTCTGCTCATGCCGGCTGCAACAAATTTTTTTTTTTTCATTCGACAGTTTTGTTATGAGTTTGATTAACTTGATTAACTTCTTTTCGTTCAAGCATTTAACAAGCTCTGAATTTTAGAAGATGATGAGGTTCAGCCACTGAATTAATACTTTACCGACAAACTCGAAAATTACCTGCCACCTTGCCGGGAGGAGCTTAGTTGAAACATCCGTGGCTCGTCGTTCGAGAAGGAAAAAAGAACTAGTACTATCGTAGATAAAGATACGGGGTGTCGATACGAACGCGACGCAGCAATTGAGTTGAGAAAGTTTCAAGCGAAAGAAATCATATCTGTGCTGCATGTGGAGTGATCAAAGTAAGGGGGTTGTTCTAGAAACTTCGGTCAACACCAGAAATCGCCAACCCGGGACGGCGGACTATAGTGAGTCCGCCGCACCCGGTTCTCTTGTAGGGGAAAATCAAGCTTAATCTCGAAGGACCTGGCGTCCCTTAAGTACTCCGTTCTACCACTGATCCTTTTGGTTTTCCAACAGTTTTTTTAGCTGTGCCAACTGCATTACACACATGACCTCAAATCATTATTAAGCCCTGATGACAACAGTTTAATCCTGTATGAGCAAAAAAGTTTCACAGAAAAAAGTTTTTTTCTTTAGAATTTAAGGAAAAATTTCTTATGTGTGTCAGGTGTGTCAGAATCAATCAATCCTTGAGCGCCATGGCGTCCCCAACGGGTTGATCCTTTTGGTCCTGTGTGTTTTCAACAGAAAACTACTCTCATCAATCTGCTACCAGACTCCCTGCCAACATTTTCACTCAGATCAATTGTTGTTATAAGACTCCAGAGGGTCATATTGCAAGGTCTTCAGGTAGTGTTGACTTTAGCAGTTCCTTGTGTAACGCATTACCTGCTAGAACTTCATCAACACGTATTTTATATATACAAAAAAAAACAAAAAAACAAAAAAAGCAAATCAGCAGACGAATCGGAGGACCCTGGTAAATACTTTGAGAGGATTATTGAGCATACTATTTAGATTGTGCAGAGTGGGTTAAAAACAAATTTCGAAAGTGTGACCAAATGTTTTTGATAGCAAGGCAACAAGTTGACTTGTTAAAATGAGTGGATGAGAGAGTATTTCGCGCAAAAAGTGTAGCCTCGTATTGTGAGATTTATTCGTAAGCATCTTTTTAGTTGACTTTAATAACGAGTTTCTCGGCGGCCGAAGTCTCTATCAAAAGAAATTTACGCCGCTCAGACCGCTCGGTCGAATGTTGTGTAAAGCGGGAGAGCAGCGAGCATCACCGGCGACTTTATTCTTAGAACAGGGTCAGGGTCCGCTCCTGGGCCACTTCCGCAATTGAATTGGGCAATAATCAACATTGAATCCTTGACAAGCTTATCATTATTTGTGGAGCAGACGGGACGGGTGATTTTTGAAATTTGCGATGAAGCTTGTTGCAATGAATTCCTCAGAATTTCACTCAGACTTCCAACGCATGAAAGGTTGCATGATGTAAAGAGTAAGATATGGTGAAAGTAAGACATGGTGAATGTTGTGGGTCATCTACAATATGATTGGGTTAAATCATTCAAATCAGCATGATGAGTGATCAATATACTCCGTATATATACATATAAGAAGTAAAAATGCAATATTTTCATTCCACTTATGTTTTTTTAACAATTTTACAACTTCAGTATAGTAAATGAGATTGAAAGCATGTTAGATATACGATTTACTGTACGGAGTACTCCTTACAGAGTATGAAGTATGAAAGTATGAAGTGCAGAGTAGATTATTTAAGACCTCACTGCCAAGCTTCGACTAGTATTAACTCAGTCAACTTTTATAACACATGAGAAGTATCATTGCAAGCTCATTGGATAGTATGATTTACTAACTACATGATGAATATTGAAGTCCATTTTAGTCCTTGGCAACTACGCAAGAAAAGGCCCGTTTAGAAGAGTGATGCTTTCGTGCAAGAAGGTGACGGCAAAATCCACAGTTGAACGTGATCGTGGTGCTAAGTGAGGACCCGCTTTTTTGACACCATGTTCAACTTTAGTTCAACCACACTAATATATCATTCATACTACTCATAGATTACTAATATATCCATCATCAACTTGAACTCTATTATCAGAGTTAGAGATAGGTTAGAATTAGATTAAGATTAGAGTTAGAAAGAATTAGGGATATAAGAAATATGAAAAATCACTTTTAATAAGAGATACAGACAGGTTTATGAAATAATTAGTAATAGATAAGTAGTATATCTAAAGGGGTGCTGCCGTGGGTCCGAGTTGGAACCACGCCGAATAGTTTTTCCGGCCGAAATAGGCACCACGATCAACTGTATAACCCCAGAAGGACCCACTCCGGTTTTGGTCCTGGCAGGGCTTACAGGCCTTTTTTTTTTTTTTAAGCGATAGATAGAGTACAGCTGTCGCGACGCGTTTCACTGGCACCGTGTCACTCCGTAATTCTTCCACGTCATCGCCCCGCATATACGCTGTATATTCGCGATGACTCTTTTAGCGGCGCTCAGCGCCTGATATGAATTGGCTGAATTTTCCACTCCACCCAATAAACACTACCAAATACTGCGTACGGAGGGCAGAAAAATACGTAAAGGGGCTCTGTTTGATAGGTCCAGTGCTTCCCATGCTCTTCTTATTCGGCGCCCTAGATTCCCAGTCAGATCCAGCAGTGGATGAATATTAACTTTCACGTTGTGAAATGGTGATAATGACGCCTGCACCTACTCCGTGATATTATTCGACCCTGTACCTGCATATCACGCGCAGTAGCCCTTGGCTGGAAACTCCGTTTCGCTGCCGGATAGCCAGCGGTATTGGTATGTTTTTGAGTAAGCTATTGCTGCTAATCCTAATTAAGATATTGGAGTACGAAATACGAAGTACAGAGTACTGTACTGGCAGAACATGAACGCTGTGGAAAAAAAAAAACCCCGAGATTATGCATACTATGTATCAGTGCATAAAATTTCGTATGATCTGGAGTACTCCGTACGGAGTATGAAATATTATGACATATTACCACTACACTAACAGAGTGTTCATACTATTGTAAAGATAATCTATTCTACTATGTAGTCCGTACGAATACGGGGTACAGAGCAGATAGAAAAAATACTAGTATGCTAAAGTTGGCCATGGCCGCTTCTTCTGGCTCTGAGATTTACGGGGCTGAATTACAAAAGAGATGACGTGATTTCTAAATCCCGAGTCTCAAGTGTTGAAGACAGCAAAAGATACATCTTTTACTCTCTTGATTTTCTTGATCTTGTTATTTTTATTGCCGCAAAAGTTCGTATGAATGTTAAAAACATTCATCATCATTGATGACAGTGTTCGAGGCCTGAGTGATGATGGTAGAATCCCGACTCCTCTATTCACATCAAGCTGCGACAATAGAGAACTTGAAGTGATTGATTACTGAAATTCTCAAACCAATGTTGGCGGAGAATGATGACCAAGAGATGTGATAAGACTTGATGAAAGGAAGAAAGTATGACCCTTCTTGACAACCTGAAAATGATATGATTTCTGAATGTGAGAAGTTGGTCCACGGGTTTCACATAGAGAGTCATGAATTCCTTAAGTAGCGAGAGACATCGTTCTTGAAAAATCACTTCAAGAAGGCGTGGAATTTATATTTTAACTACAATTCTTTATTGTATTAATTCAACTTGTTCTCGTCTCATTTTGTAATGATATTATGTATGACCAGTGATTCTTTGCAACCCCTTGAACAATTTTTTGACATGCTACTTTGAGGAGTTCCGCCTCCAGTCATCACTTAATTCCACGCTCATAAGAATTTGACTATGCTCTCAACATCATGTTCATTGTTTGCGGGAAAACACGTAGTCCCACGACACACAATGACATTTTGAAAGAAAAACATTTTATCCAGCTCCAGCATTATTTTCTCTGATACATTCAGGCTCAGTTCCTCATCACTCTTCATGATGTAGCTCATAAGCACTTGAAAGAATTGTCTCAAGTCCTTGTAGGTGTCAATGATACTCGAGCTGTATAGTCAAACATTCACATCTTCATCTTGATGTCACAAACAGCAAATGTGCGGAGAAATACTGAGTGAGCTGTGCAACAAGAATCTCACACAGCAACTCATCTGCAATAGTGTTTCTTAATTCTGATCTTCTTATTTGATTTTTTGAGCTTGCCAATCATCAAAATGTCTCTTCAGTCATGTTTCTATGTGGGGAGCTTCTGCTAGCTTTCAAAGAATGATCAACTTGTCATTCTACCTTTGAACTGATAAAATCCGCTTTGCTTGTTATGGTGTAGTAGATGCGCCGTGATTCCAAGAGAAGGCCTTCATGAAGACAAAACCACCAGGCAAGAACATCATCCCGAGTAGAATGACCGGGAAACTGAGCTCAATTCTCATCACCATTATTATCTTGAGTCAGCATTTGTTGACAGATGGCATCTGCTTATTCACTTCAGTCTTTTCTCTCAAAGTACTTGTCAAGGAAGCCTTCAATACTTCAAAAAGTGCAGTTACATATCTTTTCAAAAAGTCTCAGATTCATCAATCCACACATCTACCCAGAATCTTTCTGTGATGATAAGGCAGACATAACTTATGTGCCATCAAAGAAGGAGAGAAGAAACTCACCAATTGTGTTGTTTGAGAAATGGTGGCAATGAGATTAAATATAACTTTTCAAAGGTCAATGTTTCATTGTTCAAAAGTCTGACGGCCTTTGAATGACTAGGCATATCAGGAGATAATACTTGTGGTATCTGAAGTGTCCTTTTGTCGTTTGAAGATGCTTGACTAAGTGTGCAAGATCAAATGCCATATTTCCACCACTCATCCATGAACGAAGACTGCATGTAAGCTGCATCCTCTCCCTGTAAAGCAGAGAGGGGTCCCGAAGTCACTCCCCCATAAAGTTGATCAGGATTATCGACAGAGCCAGCACCTTTGTAGGAAATTAGGCGGAGCTCATATATATTTTCAGCTTCCTGAAGAACGACTTGTAAACTATCGACTGAGTGGGTTACAGGATGATTTTTGATAATGTCGCGATCTCCCGGTGAAAGTTCCGCCATTTTGACAGGTATAAAAGATTATATATTTAGTGATATAGTATTTGTTTGTTTTGATGTTGATCTGTACTCCGTACGGATCAGGGGTACTACTGCGTATACGAGCTGTAACAAGTGGATTTTTGAGAAGTCACGTTATCGTGCGCAAATGCCCACCAATCATCCATATCAACTTGAAGATTATTATATCCATGAATACTATTACGCTCAGCAAATTATATTAATACCCAAAAAAAGTGGCGGAAACAATTGACGTTTACACTGTATGCCGGAGCAATGTTTTCTCAGAACTCCGGATCAACAGGTTTTCCGTCGCACGGATTTATTTGGTCATTCGGTATCCTGCTGGATGACAACAGAGCATGCTCTGAAACTTGCGACGAAGTGGAATTGTGAACTGTTATCGAGTCGTATACATTATCAACAAACTTTTTTTTTTGAAGTAAAACTACACGCTAACGCTCGTGACGCAACGATCTTAAATAAAATCATGCGTAGGCAATTCGTCCGGTGCGGTTATCAGCCCACGTGCTGCTAGAAGCCGAGCCTGCACCAGCTTCAAGAAGCGATAGGTATTATCTAGGACGGGAGTTTGGACCCCCTTAGCCCTTGCGATCCGTAACGAATTGCCCAGAATTGCCTCCACCTCAACCGGATTCCCCTTATCCACATCAACGAGCATGCTTGGCCGGAAGGAAAGTTCAAGCGGAGTCGCGTCAATCATCTCGTCGATAGCCTTGTTTCCAAGCTCGTAGCCATCAGCATGGGCGATTGCTACTATTTCTGCCATGGCAGGCCGGATTAAGCTGTAGTCGCCTCCGAATTGCCTTATTGCTGCACTGTCTAGTTGGGTAATTGCACACATTGGATTGAAGGTCCCATTCCACAACACCTTCCGCCATCGATACAACACAATGTCGTCGACTGTGTTGATATCAACTGCATTACTGGCAGTGTAAGCGGTGGCGAACTCCTTTAGTTTTTGGTTCTCAAGTTCGGGGTCCAGGGAGGGGTTGTGGAACGCTCCTAGGTCCATGCGATCGTGGTCGTCGTGTGCGACATGGCCGTCTCGCTGATGAGCCCCTATGTAGCTGGCTCCAGAGAGCAGGACACAGTTAGGAAATTCCTTAATAAACTCTGGCTCGATATAGATTCCGTTTTGAATAAGAACTATAGTGGTATGCCCTGGGGTCACTGCTGGCCGAATTATATCTGGAATGTTGCATATTTCAGGAATATTTTTCATCGTGACCACGACATAGTCGAAAGGCTGAGCCGAGTCAGCTTTGGGTACCGCATTTACAACTATTTGAATAAATTAGTTCTGGGAACATTACTTTCCAAATTCGTCCCCCTGTTTGTCTCTGGGGATAAAATAGATGGATCTGTACCTGCGCTGGGCCGCCACGAAACCAATTTCCCATGGTCGACTGAATCAATGGTGAAGCCATGGTCCCGCACCCGACCATAGTTAGATCGCAGGACTGCAGTTACTTTCACTCGTCCGGATTTTTCGAGGGCCACGCATGCCATTGTGCCCACTCCACCCGCACCGACGACTAGAGCGTGGATAGTGGGACCCTTATTGGATGCCATTATGAGAGCTTCTTTCGGTTAGGTGTTGCTTTATGCTGGTTGAATAGGTTGTAGATGTGACAGAGTCAAAAAGGACGCCCTTCGTGACTTGCGAGTCTCGCAGTTGAATAGTACACCCTGGGCTCTAATGGTTTCAATACACTCTCTTCAGTGAAATAACTCAATATAAAAAAGCGGGTAAATGAAATTGTAATAATTAGATAGTAATATAAAAATAAAGGAGATTGAGAAAAAATCCGATAATCTTGATATAAAAATAGTAATATTATTACTACTGTGACAGAATATAAAAGTTGGTGTCGTTAGATGAGTGAAAACCAAGAAAGTAGCATAGTTAGTAGTATTTTAATGGTTTGTATGGCGGGCACGGCGGAAAGAGAAGAATTTAGGCGCCTAAAAAGCCCGATTAGACGGATTTTTAGGCCCGGGCTTTAACTAAAGGCCGACACCTGCGGAGCCCAAGTCACTTAGGCTGCCTAGCGCAGTGTGGCATGTGTGTGTGCATGTACTGTGTACTAGTACTGTCCTGTACATCCATAAGGGGAGACTTATTTTTTTTATTTATTATTTTTATTTTTTATTTTTATTATTTTTAATTTTTTCACATGTCAGCTTCAAACATCGAAGAGTACTGGTATTGACACCACCAGAAAAAATTAAACTCTTGAGTTTTTACTCAAGATCAAAAATCTGAGAGCTGGCTTCCTCTGATTCTATAAACTCAGTGGGATCTGCTCGGCAGAAACTACTGTACTATTTATAAAAAGGAATGCTGTGTGTGTCTCTCTCTGTGTGTGTGGAGAGCGTGGGAGGCGCATCCATGGATCCTACCTTGTTCTGCTACTGTCATCGATAGGGTTGCCTTTTGGATCTTCGGGATTGGTCTCCCCTACTTTTTTCAACCTCTTCTTTTTCTTCTTCTGTCATTCTCCTTCATCCGTCTTTTTATTTTTATTTTTTAAATTATCTTCATCTTTCCGTTCGTTATTTGCTACCTGCATATAATTCTTTTTGTGAGTTGAAGCTACTATTCGTCTTCCGTGGCCGGCTGTTGCTCACCTCGATTTTCGCCATCTCTGCTCTCCATCACCTCGAGAAAATCTTGAGCTAGTATTTTCTCTCTGAAACCGCTATCATTATGCATTACCAATGACATAGGCGATTTTCAAATATCGTTAAAAGGGGCTTTCACTGTCTTTGATAGCGGAAAACTCACTTTCGCCACGGGCGCCCACCCCGCCCCCGCCAAGCTTCCGCTCACCTGTCCTTGTGTCTGCCACCGCTACTCTGCGCCTTTTTCTCAACGGGAATTATCTCGGCTTAATATTTAGGGGTATATCTTAGCTTTACATCGGCCCCCCGTGCATCCCCCGAGTTTTGGGTGACTATATATATATATATGACATCCTCGTTGTGGAGATAATACCTTGTCCTGTTTCCCGCCCTTCGTAGCCATCATGTCGAACAAAGAACCTCCGATTCCTCTGGCCTTAAAGACGTCAATCAACAGGAGCGCTTCGCATTTATCACCCCAGAGTCCTTCATCTACCCTAACTCCCCCGTTAACCCCAACGACACCTGGTGATGATTTAGCGCCAACCATTGGCCAAAATGCGCCACAGCAGCAAATACCGGTTCTGAAGGTCTTAGATGATGAGAAGATTGAAGGAGACCAAACTAAAGTGCAAACGCCGGGGCTATTACCACTGGAATTTAGCTATGACTTAGAACCCCACAGGGATGCGGGAGGCAATCTCATAGAATACGGGAGCGGAGCTTGGAGTGCTGTATACAAGGCCACATCTCAATGGATTCCCACAACACAAGGTTTCCCGCCAACCCCACCCCCACGACGCCCATCATCATCAGCTTCACCCTCTCTCCTTGCAGTTAAATCGCCACTGCGGCGTGATGCACACGCCATCCTACGCGCAGAAGCACGACTGCTCTCTCGGCTTTCCGAAATCCCTGGCGCTGAACACCATATAGTCCCTTTCCACGGGTTTATCTCTTCATCCCATTCTCTTGTATTATCGGCCCTGCCACTTAGTCTTTCAGAATATATCAGCACCCAAGCCTTCTCTGCACAAGAAAAATTTTCCACAAAAACGATGTTTGATCCAGTCCTCGGCATGCCCCGCTGGCTTAAGCTCTCAAGGGAGCTGGTCAACGGCCTGGAATGGCTGCATTCATGCGGTCAGCTTGTACATGGTGATATCAAGCCTCAAAATATCCTTCTGAGGCCTCGAAAAGTCAATATCAGTTGCCCCAAGGAAGATGTATTGCCCTACGAACCCCTTTACATAGATTTTACGTCCTCGTACGACCCATCTACCATCGAACCTAGCCCACATGGACCCAGCCCCTCGCTATCGGCCCTAACGCCCCCATTCGCAGCACCGGAACTGCTGACTGTCAAAGCTCTAAAATCCCCAGACGTGGTCCAATCCAAGGGCTCAGATGTGTTCTCCTTGGCTGTTACGCTTCTCGCGGCTGTCACTGGTGACTTGCTGCTATATCCCGGATCTAGCAGTATGCAACGGCTAGCCATGTCAAGAGATGGTCATCGGGTCTTGGAGCACGTTAGATCCGGCGTCCATGGCTCTAGGTTGCCGACTAGGGGCACTGTGGAAAAGATCCTCTCTCCGGCTGTTGTCAAGGACCCGGAGAGCAGGATTAAGACTGCTGACTGGCTTCTGAGGATTGATGATGTTATTACTGCTGAAGATCTGTAGCAGTAAAATTGCCCCCACCTCACGCACTCCTTTCCTCCCGTTTCTTTTTTTTTTTTTTCTTGTTTCTTGTTTCTTCTTTCGTTTTCTGTTTCTGCACCTTTATTTTTCTTTCGAACTATATATGGCCTACTATATATATTATATCTACTTTTTGATGACTAAAACTCAACAAAGGAAAGACACAGGGAAGTAAAAAAAAATTACTAAAAGGAGTTTATCTCCGTAAAAAGTGGCCAATGAACCTAAGACGGGATTTTCTACCCTTCTTTCCCAAATCTCCCAGCCGATTGCCACCGCCTTTTTTGATAGATTTATTCGTTACTTTTTGATATATTTTGTACCCATACCCTGGGTATAGTTTTGCTTCTTCATGTGTATTATACTTATATTGACTTGCTTTTTACTTTTCCTACATTTTACGTTTTGCTTTCATTTTTAAACCTTCGCCACCTGTTCTCCCGACTTTCTCATTCTGAATATTTGTCTGCTTGATGTATTGATATATTTTTTCCTGAGCGAAGGTGTTTTATTTTGGTGGCTGATGTTCCTAAAACTCGCCTTCAGAAAGGGAGTTCTTTTTTTTCTTGTCTGGTCCTTCTGCCGGGAAAAAGAACAAGTTATTTTGTTTTACGCTTGATATTGTTTATCATTTAACCTTGAGAGCTCACTTGATTCTCCAGTTTTTCGTCCGCATTTTTATCTTCGAAGTTATTTCTCTCTTTAGATTTCCTCACCAAAGGATATTTGTTCATTTTCATTTATTTTTCTCTTCTACATCTTATCTTCGACAGCTTGTATTTCATAAAGTCAATGTCTGAGAAGAGCAGAATAGGTAGGAACTTCTTACATATCATATCCAGTTATTTTATATTCGTGACCATGCCATGGCGCCGTGTCCACTATCTGTTGATGCTAGATGTCTTGACTAATTCAATTAATTGAGGCAGCTGGATGGGAAAACGGGGTTTATCTACACCCCTGACTCTAGGAAACAGGCTGTTTGGGTCATTCATTCGTCCTGCAATATAACAAACAGCAGAATGATGTTTCCCAATTCTGTTGAACCAGTTCCTTCCCTACTCAGATATGCTTCCGGTTGATGTTTGTTGGCTTTGTTCATTGTGTTCATTTATACGGATATCATATCAGTCCTCCCTGACAACAACTGTCCGCTCGTTACCATGCATGTTTTGTTATTTTTGATTTTATACGCTATTACTACCGTTTTAAAGCCTTCTGACGTTGTTTATCACATAAAGCTCTTCCGAGAGGGGTACTACCACATTCAAAGGGACTAGGCTTTCGTAAATCTGCCCCTGCTCTTGACGGAAAAGCACTCATTTACCGGAACGGGAGCAAAAATTGTTACAGTACAAAAGAACCGGAACGTGGCCAAAGAATTGAAATCTCATGACGATCCCCCTGTATACCCTCCACAGGCCGGCCAACTCCGTCGCTATTTAAGCACTACAAACGATGATGAACAGCACTTCCCATACCGTCGCCAGCGACATCAACTTGTCTCCTCCATCCGTAGTGTCAAATTCTCCTTCGCCCCAGCTTTCTCCACCAAATCAACGCGTCCTTCCAATACCAGCCTTCTACCTCTACCGCTCTAATGGCGTTGCCGTCCCTCTTATCGCTCTTGACGAGCTTCCGCCCTGGCTCCGAATAGGTCGGGAAGACTGGCACAGTTCCGAATGGCAGCAATATATGAGTCTAGTGAATGAGCAACCGACCATTCGAGTTGGGGAATATGAGGTGTTTGCGATAAGGGGTGGGAAAGTGTATCAGTTGCCAACCTGGAGGGTCGTGGGAGTTTGGGAAGATGGGCATAGTGTTGGAGCTGGGATCGTATGGGATGAGGAAAAGAAAGGAAAAAGGGGAGGAAAGGGTATGTATCATTTGAGTCAAGGTGAGGAATATGACCATATGGCTGATGAGAAATTGATGGATAATGGCTTGATGGATGGTGCCGGACGTTCTCCCGGGTTTACTGGGGGAAGAATGAGTGGTAATGAGAATGCTGCTGGTGGCCAAGGTAGGGAGCAAATAGAAGCAGTTAACCCCGAGGGAGTTACACAACACCTCCCGAACACTCACCCTCCATCAGCCACGCACCTGGACAACAGTGCATGCGATGATGCTGGCTGTGAGGGGTTCTCATACTTTGATCTTCCCATCTCTAGCAACAGGCCTAGTCACCATTACCCACAACAACCCCAGCATCAGCAATATTCCCTCCCCAGCCAACAAGCAGCCGTGTTATCTACATCACCTACTTGGCCCATCAAACCTTCCCGCTCCTTGTCAAATAACAGCTACAGCAGCGCTGGCTACAACCACCTGTACTCCTTAACAAGTGATACAGGCACAGAAACTAGCGTGTCGTCCTTGTCTTTTTCTGATATTCCGCATATTGATTTCCAGGTGCCTACTCTGCCACGGGTGCCATTGGGATTAACGCAGTCTGTCCCGCCCTGTTTTGCTTGGGGCATGAGTACTAGTAATGGGCAGTTTACACCGTGGTTGGAGAATTCGGCGGGTGGCGAAGGTTCGGTTTGCTCTGTTTAGGTGTGGGGGTAGGGACTAGGATTGTAGCAGGCGGTGAAGAAGATTGGATGGGGTTGCCTGACCGAAGGGGATGTTCGATTATAGTGAGAGGGTTTTTTTTCTTCCCTTTTTGGTTTTTTGTGCTTGGGTTATCTAGTTTTAATTTCGGAGTTGGGTCGGAGTAATAAGTTTCATGCCTTTCACTTGGCGTCTTCGAAATTTCTGGCTGTGGGCTATATACCACTCTGGCTGACTCCCACCTGTTCCAAAGCCTCCTTCACAGGTATGGCAAACTACGCTGGATGCAGATACTAGGGAGACTGATATCCATCATTACTTTCTGTGTGTATTCCTGCATGTTTTCGCTCTTTTGATGTTCCAAGTCTTGATTGAAATTTTTACTCTCTGTATTTAGCTTCTATCACTCATTCGCTGTACATGGTTCTAGTACTCACAGACACTAAATTGATTCAGTCTTTTTGAAATAACTATTTAGCTTCTATGAACAGTTGCACATTGTCAGAGGAAAAATAAAGTGACATTATAAAGTTACCGATAGGCTCTAGAGAATTTGAAAGAGAGGCTGGAGATTTTGTTTTCATTTATTGCTTCATAGTAATAATACTGTCTTATATAACGTCATCTTAAGGTCTTGAATTTAAGCTTATTTTGAGTTACAGGGGGTCTGGTCCAATGGTTGGTCAGGAAAAAAGCGGATACAAACCGGGACCCACCGTTCTCATCCATTTGACATCTGCTCTAACCCCTACTCCGTACAAGGCAGGAGATGATCCTTTTGAGCCACTCTCAAGTTATATTAACAGATGCCTTTTACTTATGCTCTAGTTCTTGTGGTTCCAGAGATGTATGTTCATTCCGCTGCAGGGAAAATTTCCCTCAAGAACAGCAGTGCGAAGTCATGAAGCCATACCAATGGATACTACTCCGTAGGTGTACTAGTATTCAATCCCTACAATTTCCAGCTCACAACGTAGTAGTTCTCATGATTAATATCAGATGCCATCTAGGTCGATTTTCATTGAATTCAAACGTGGTGGTGGTAGGCTTTTGAGAAGATGATTTGTCTAATTGACCAAGTCAAATTTACAGGTGACGATATTGTATGTACTGTACATGATTTTTTTCGCTACAAAGAGCATGATGAAGGGCAGCATGGAGCAACGCCCTTTAATATTAATGATGCGCCATTCAAAGTTTTCCTTTCAACGCTTCTGAAAGTTAGCAGTTGGCTGACTTCCCTCCTGAAATGGGGAGCCAAAACATTTCTAACATGTAGCGCGATTAGAGCTTCGTGTATATGGAGAAAAAATGTTCCAAGGTAGTGGGAGAACGGGGATCCTGCCCGTTTGATGCTCTTTTACGCGAAACCTGTAGTGAAAGCCTCTCCCTCCATCCGTTTAAGACGGGCCCCACCGAGAACTTTATATATGTCTGTTTCAGCTTCAAAGCTACTGGACGATCCTTGCCATTCGACAATTATATCCCATAAGACGGACGAAGGCAAATGTCGAACCTTGACTGAACCGAAGCAATTTTCATCGTATTCCGCAAGTTCCGGGTGCACGTCTTGGACAGGCTTGTTAATGTCAGACGTTTCAGACAAGGATGTCAAGCGCTTCATTTGCATTTTTGAATCGATCATTTGAAGGATTTTAATTCTTGCGAATGGGGCGAGGCTAGGAATCGATTGGATCAAATTGGACATTGAGCGATCGGGAAACATTGGGCGCAGAATTTCGCCGACAGACTTTTGGTTGTGTGTTGTTACAGTGCCCATGAGGTGGCGGTAAGCTCGAATCATCAAATGATATTGGTGAATTGTCTTATTTTTGATGTGCTTCTGTTGGGTTTTGATGATTGTTGAATTGGGGTCCGGCTGAAAATCAACAACAGAGCACAAGTTGTTGGGAGTAAATTCATCGGAACCAATGTCAAGTGGTTCATTCAGACGTTTGTCCCAGAGAAGTAGAGGCCTTTTGGTACCAGATCGAATGCCATCAAAACACATTCGCTCTTCCATGAGTGAATCAAAACGCGACAATGCCACGCTGTTTCGGGAGCTTAGTTGTTCCTCAACTTCCCGTTTCTTCGCATGGATTTTCTCTGCAAGATTCAGCGCATCAGCTAGGGTCGACGATTTTGTTTGTAGCATCGAAACCATCTCATTCTCCAGCTTTTCGATATGTATTACCCTTGGTTCTGTTTTTCTAAATACTTCCTCATCCCGATTCTCGTGAACGAGGCGCCGATGCAGAGCGATAACTTTATCATAACCTGATTTATCATTTATATCAGTAGGCTTAGGATTTTTCAATGATGGTCTTCCTCTTCGTGACGGTACCCGAAGGTCGGGAAGATTAGGGTCTCGAGTCAGTTCAATATAAGTGTCATGCCAGGGCCGTTTTGGTCGAGGTATATAATCTACACGCTTTCCATGTTTGCCGGGGTCCGGGGCGAGCTCCGGGCCACTGGCTTCCCTGCCACCAGGGGTAATGGTGTTGCTATGCTTGGATCGCTTTTCGACCTGCTTTCTACTGATTTCCAAAGTTGAAAGTCCTTTTTGTGAATGCCACAATTCACGCCTGGAATCCCCAGCAACTTCTGTTATTTCTGCGCAAGCAGCCTCTGCAATAGCAGCAGATCGTCTTCGCCGAGAAACTACCCTAGGCAATAGTACCTCCGCATCATCGGATGACAGAAGCGCGATCACTCTTACCAGCCCATACCGATGAAACAAGGTTTGGTCAAAGCACGCTTCAAGATACCGCAGCAGAAGAGTGTATGGTTTCCCGTATTGTGGCTTCACAGTCATATTGGCTAAGACTAGGAGCGTATCATTCGTTGCGCATCCACTGCCTAGAGACGAAGCAGGTGGCCGTTTCGCTTGTTCGGGAAGATGACCCAGCTGGAAGAGATCATCATAGGTTTTGAGGTCCAACGGGTCCCAGGGCAAATGTTTAAAACGGGAATCAGGCTCTTCGGTCAAGGGTTTCAGAAATGACTCATAATAGTTGGCGTTGGGCTCGATTAGAAGATGACGTCGAGGTTTGAGATGATTATGTAGTTTTGCGGAGAGTAATCCCGCGCCGGGGAAGACGTCGATAACATCGCATGAGGAATGTCTCTTTAGGGACGGGCCCAAACGCTGTAGAATATCGTCTATGTACAGGACACTGGGATTAACTTGGGTCCATGGAGTGTTGCAAGGCATAGACTGCCATGTTGGGTCATCTGGGAACTAGTGGGTGAATTTACCGCAGAGTAGCGAGCTCGCAATATGAGATCTAGGTTGGTAGAAGGACGGTGGACGCTTGGCCATTACGGCCGAAATTGCAGACGAAAAGACATTGGAAGGAGGGAAAGGTGATTTTGGTATCACTGAGGCGGGAATTGCTCGCATTTGGCATTCTGGTGCAGCACTTGGTTGGGCTGAAGTGCGGAAGCCAGCGCACAACGAGGAGCAGGGCTAAATAGGTGATTGGGAAATTAAATAATGTATTATTATACGGGAAATTTATAAAATGAAGAGAATGAACCAACATAAAAGTCCGTTGGAATGAATTGTCTGTCGGCTGTCATTTTGAATGTGCCGAATGTTTGAAGCCGAAAGAAGTTTCCCATTTGGGAGAATCTGGATCTTGATCTTGGCATACCGATGACATCGCCATCAGCTTTCAAAAAGTGCGGAATGACAGATGCCTACTGCGTAGAGGCTCTTTACTACCACTCTCAACCATTTCCCACTTCAATCATCGTGAACAATGACGACTACAGCAACAATACGGGATATCTGCACTGCGAACTGTTTATAGCTTGTCACATAGGCTAACGGGAATATGCTCTGGAATTCTGTCCGATGCGGGGATCGTCGTTATCCGTGTCTAGGATAGTGGTCATCAATACTAATTACACGCTTTAATGCGACCGCTATCAATGGGCCACATGTCTCTGGTGACGTTCATCTAGAATTACTATCTGCATAAAAGATAAAGGATCCTCCTTCTACCTATCCTATCCGGTTAAATTATTTGGGAACAGCAGCGCCAGATCACAGCATCCGCCTCGTTGCAACGCCCAATATGCTGCCACCTTTGAATGTCGAGCAGATTGCTCGTCAAGCTACGGAATTCGAGTTTGACCCTTTCTCTCCCTTGCGCTACTGGATTCGAGCAGCCGGTTTACTGGTTAAAGAGGTACGCGCTTTTCTCTATTCTGTTGATCCTCTACTTTCCCTCACTGACTCCGGTTATACCCCGTCCAGGCAAGCATCTACGAACGGGAGGGAAACGACCAACAGGCATACCTTCTGCTTTTCAGGCATGCGCAACTAGTACTCTCTCATATTGCAACTCATCCTGATGCACGACAAGAAGATAATCGCAAAGCTGTGGCAGCGGCAAAGCGGGAAGTCCAGGCAAACCTCAACAAACTAGAACTGTTAAAGCCCCGCATCAACAAGAGGTACGAACGATACTCCCAGCTGCTTCGTAGCAGGGAGGCTAGAAAGGCAGTACCTCCTTCAGGAAACGATGGTGTCACGACTGCGAACGTTCCAGTTGATCCTGCATTGGCCGGCGTAGCAGAGCCTTTGGAAGCAGCCGAGAACAAGGAGTTGGCAGTGAAACTTGCCCAGAGGGAATTCAGCCGAAGGGCAACTGCTCGGACAGCAAATCAATCGTATGCGCAAGATATGACAGTAACCTACGGCGTTGAAGACACCCAAAAACGTGATGAGAAGCCAATAGACGACCTTAGCCGACGCCTCCAAGACATAAGGTCTAAAGTCGTAAGAAACGAGCGGACAGTGCGGAAACCGCTCTCACCCCCAGACCGCCCTGTTTCGACCCCCCACGGCCACCTACAAAAAACACCCGTATCCCGGCACCCTCCAGACCAAGCCCATCTATCCAGTTATAAATATCCCCATGTTCCTCGTAAGCCGGTTTCTGATATCAGCCGCTTACCACCACCAGTGCCTAGGAAGGAAGAGCTTGTAGCATCCAGCTCCTTTCTTCCGCCGCAACTCCCTTCCAAGGTTAAAGAGCCTCCCACGTCGCCCTTTGAGTCTCCTACAAGCTCACCCTCTCCTAGCTCGTCACTTCTTAACTCCATATCGCCCCCTATCCCTAGCAAAATATTACCCGCTGCCTCCCCACCTTCATCCAACGGTAGCATAACTCCATCAACAGATCTTCACCCATCAACATTTACTTTCAAACCATCAGCCTATCTTGAAAACGGTACCCCTCTTCGAACGATTTTCATCTCTCCCGACCTCCGAAAACAATTCCTCTACCTCGCCGCCCCAAATACCCAGCGCAATCTCGAAACATGTGGCATCCTATGCGGAACGCTAATATCTAACGCGTTTTTCATATCCAAGCTTCTCATCCCCGAGCAGGAGTCTACCTCTGACACCTGCGAAATGATCAACGAGGCAGCCATTTTCGACTACTGTGATTCTGAAGACCTGATGGTTCTTGGTTGGATACACACCCATCCTTCGCAGACCTGCTTCATGAGCTCGCGCGATTTACACACGCAATCCGGTTATCAGGTAATGTTAGCGGAAAGTATTGCGATTGTTTGCGCACCAAGCAAGGACCCTGACTGGGGCGTGTTCCGGCTCACGGATCCCCCAGGATTAAAATCCGTGCTTTCCTGTACGCAACCGGGGCTTTTCCACCCACATGCAGAGCCCAATATATATACTGATGCATTGAAGCCTGGGCATGTATTTGAGGCTAAAGGCCTGGAGTTTGAAGTTGTGGATTTTCGCCATTGAACTGAACGTTAAACCTGATTCCAATGCTCTGTTATTTTATCTTTTGCCTTTTTGGTTTTGGCGAGGAAATTTTTGATTTCTGTACCTGGTAGTAAGGCTTTTGTGGTTGTGTTTACACGATTCATGGACATTTTAGGGCCCCTTTTTTTTCTGATCCTCCGCATATGCATAATGCCTTGTTATTAGACTTTACTTCCAGATATTATATGAGGTAGAGTAGGTAGGGCGTTTTTCATGTACCGTCATTTCCTTTTTTGTGTCGCGGTAGTTGTCTGCTACTCTGATCGCATTGTTTGCTTTTTATCGTACTGTTCTACCCTAGACTTTTCGAAATTTACCCTTCTTTTCTATTGAAATCCCGATACTGTCTCCGTGTTTGTTTGGTATTTTTTTTTTCTTTTTTTCTTTTTCTTTTCTTTTCTTTTCTTTTTTTTTTTTTTTTTCTTTTTTTTTTTTTGTTATTTGCCTTTACCATAAATTGTATGACCAGTAGGCAATAGTAGACGCTTGTGTGAAAATATATTTCCTCTCTAAAACCATTGATTATATGTCGACTATTCCATTTTCACAGTATTGAGGTAGAAAAAGAATGTAAGAACAAAACTACAAATGAGGACATGAGCATGCAATTTTAAGATTCTATCTGCATCTGATCCACCTGATGGAAAATGGCGTCAAGATACCTACCTATACGCAAAAACGAAAATCAATTTGATA
>LGUA01000340.1:0-19813 GCA_001660665.1 Emergomyces africanus
CTTCTAATACTACCTAGTACTCTGGTTCCTCTGCAGCGGTAAAACTAAAAGAAAAAAAATAAAAAAAGACTCCGCTTGAGGTGGGTGACAGGAAGACCATACCTATACACGGATTTCAGAATAGCTTCACCCTTCCCCAGCTCTTCTGTGGTGGGCGCCTTTTTCCCCAGCACCTCAACCTCATGGGCAACCATTGCATGTGCCAGCGCCACGAGTACAGTCTTTTCAGCAAGCCCAAGACGCAGCTTCCCTTCTAGGAAACGAATGATGAATTTGGCTTCACTTGGGCCGCCCTTATTGTGAGTGATATCAATCCCCTTCGACCCCTTTCCTGCCATAGCAGCATCAGCGGACGACAAGAGCTTTTTGATAGCGGAAATCTTTTTCTCCTGCGATCCATGGCCCTGTGTCTTAGCGATTGCGAGGAGGCCCTCGTGGACTCCCCTAACAGTCAATGGCTTCGGCTTGAACATGGTTGGTTGGTTTGAACGACTTTTCGCAGCTACGAGGCCAAGATCGCCGATTTCATGCTGATCAGCCTTAATAACTGCTAGACTACGACCAGTAGATTCACCGATGGCTTTCATGATGAATGATTCGCCAATTCCTTCTAGTGTCGTTCTCGGATTGCGTCCAACCATTGCAGAATCCCAAAGGAACGGGATTTTCGCGGTTCAGACCCGCCGAGGATGGGCGGTTTAAAGCGCAAAAAGTAACCGTTCAATGCATCCATAGTGGATTACCCCGCGGGCGGGCCACACACGATTGGAGCTACCAAGGGATCTGAAAGCTCAAGTTCATGCTTGCCATTCTATCTTCTTGTTTGTTTTTTAGTCTCGGTAGCTCTCCTACTGGTAACCGACAAAGCCAACCCTGCAAGATCCCCGCTGTCTCATCGCCTCGTTGTGGAGATCTGGGATAAAATTCTTAGTGATTACTCGCAGCGAATGCTTTGCAGTATCGTGTAACAGTGCTAGGCTTCGGTCTGAAAACACAGCTAAGAGGTTTACTTCATGCGCTGCATACGGGCTTCGTCAATCAGCACTGCCCATGCACAAAACAAGGGGGGGATGAACAATAAAGGCGGCAAGTTAAGGAAAATAGTGACGGAGGCAAAGGAGAACGACATGATAGACAGGACGTCATGAGATACGAGCGACGGCTAATGAATATACTGGAGACGCTATGATCGACCAGGGGGCTTCAACCGTCGGCTGTTGAACCACTTCTAAATACGTGACGCTAAAAGCTAAATTCCACACTTGCCAACACGCGGTACATGGTATGCTCGCTGCTATCCATGTGGGGTATTTGTCATTCGATTCTATTATTTTCCCTTTGTCATAGGTTGATTGTATGCGATTTTTCGTTGACCCTCCCTCCGCCGGCATGGGGGCTAAACAAACAGTGTAAAAGAATAGACAAAAAAAAAGGGAGTCCAGAGAGCATGGAGCCAGCTACATACCGTTGTATATATACGGGAAATTCCATGTCATTTAATACTGATATAATAGTACTATTTCGAGGCTAGATGCCTTGAGTCGCAAAATCACAAGGCGAGGAACCCGGAGACGGATAGGGTAGGACGCCGCGACGGTCTAGTAAAACGTGGGGGTTTCCGCTAGCACAACAAGGCATACGAAGATATAAAACGGTTAAACGGTTAATGGAAAAAACTATAATATCCTGGTGCTAAAAAGTAGCTCATGGGATGGAATTGTCATTGAGTCTACTGAATTCACCATCTTTTTTAAATTAATCATCTTGAACTAAATGATTTCCAGATGCCAATATCTAAAGAATAGTAGCAAACTTAAATAGGCTCAGGCATTATGTCACTGGTGATTGATTCAAGGAGGAATAACATCGTCCACACCTATGTGGTTGAAGCCACGATATGGTATCACCCCTTTCGCTGATTTCGATGCCCAACTCAGGGTCTTCTTGGATGTATAAAAAGCGATTGGACGTGTTGGTTGCTGTCCACGTCAACATTTAGTTTTCTCACACCTAGGACGTCCGGTGGCGGGCACGAGAACAACGGGGGTGAATGGGGGGAGGGAGGGATGGAGTGGTAATATGAATGAGGCTTAGATAGCAGCAAACTTTCAAAATTTCTCAAGAAAATAGATTTTTCCCCTATCATATAGAACCCGGTACGACGCGGAAAAGAAAATTAAAATATAAATACAGTAAGCAAGATTAACAATAACCATGGGGTGAGTTTAGTGTAACCGTGTAGTAGGTTATATATCATGGCAATCAGAGACACCTAAGTGTTCACAACAGATAATAGATACCTACCCACGCAGCCATCTAGCCCAACTGAGTTTCCAAATTCGTAGCGAACCAGAGAAGCAATCGCTACTGTAGCATGACACTAGCTTCGCCATGAGCTAGATGATCAAAGCTCTCCTCACTTGCCACTGTCGTCGGGGAGCTGGGCGCGTCTAACTGGCCATCATAATGATCCGCCTTCTCCGCAACCAAGGGACCTTTAATCTGTCGTCGCTGGCTACCCCCAGGTCCTGCTGTACATGAAGGACCTTCTTCTAGCCATTCTCTGCTGCCAATGTATTCAAGAGCATCCCCAACACCGCGCAAGTCCTTAAGTTTCTTCCGGGATTTTTCACGCTCCGCGAGCGGAAGTGAGGGTCTCCCATCCTCACCAGCATCGTCGTTAGACGGTACCGGAAGTAAATTCCTCAAATGCCATTCGCCCAAGAACATGCCATCCAGGTCAGCTGAATTGCGGACCCTTAGCCACTCTTCCAGGTCGTGCCCGTACAATTGGCTTATCTCCTTCTGTCCAGTTCCAGCGCTGAAGTTCTTGGCCCAATGCGGGCGTCCGCCCATCTCGCGCATTAACCACTCGAATGCCTCGTAGTACCTGGCCATACAGGGCGGGTCACGTAGGTGTGGGCGGTATAAAGTCGCATTGATAAATAGTGTAGGCCCAGATGAGCGCGTCGGGTCAAGATAAGGGCGCGGGGTGCTTGTCTTGGACGTATCTGAGACGCGGACTTCAATGGGGGCGTGCACCCAGACACCTTTCGAGCTAAACGGGATCCGGGCGGTAGCCGCGTCTCCATTCAGCCAGGCAGAAAGTCGAATGATAGCCTCCGGCCCCTTTTCCAAAGGTAGTGCCCATTCATTGACGAACTGGGAGTAGAGGCAATTCATGAGCAAGCCTGTCCGGCCAGGTTCTACTGCTGAGGTGGTCAGTTTACCCAACCGGAAGCCGTATTGCATGCCGAAGACGAACCATTCTACCCAGGGGAGCATTCGCGGGACGTAATTGGAAAGGTATAATAAATTATGGTAAATGAAATTACCAACATGTCCACCATAGAAGTTGCTTGGAGGCGCGCGGAGAGGTAGGTCGGTTTTATCCGCGCGCCAGACGATAGCCCGCTTCCAGTACGGCAGCCACCAAACGCGCACGTACTCCGAAGACGTCCAGAGACCCGTATCCCACGACTCCAGTACTTGTGGCAACGACTGAACGGATTGCTGCCATGCGATTTTAAAGCTCGGCACGGTTTGTAGTGTCATCTCCGTAATGATGCCAAGGGCTCCCAGGGACAGGAGGGCGGCGCGGAACAGTTCCACATTGCTCTCAGCACTACAGCGGACCACCTGCCCGTTAGCCAGGAGAATCCTCAGTGCCAACACGGATTGCGATAGCAGGCCGTATCTCAATGAGCTGCCATGGGTTCCCGTCGAGATCACGCCAGCGATACTCTGTTCGTCAATGCTACCCAGATTCGGTAGCGTCAAGCCATACTTCTCCAGCTCGAGACCAAGGTCACGAAGTCGTATACCCGCCTCTACAGTCACGATCCCAGTGTCTCGCGAGAAGGAGAGGATACGGCGGAAGTTGTCAAGATTGATGAGCCAGGAGGAGGTGCAAGTGAGGTCCGATGGGGAGTGGGCACTGCCGACGGTCACAAGACGGCGGCGGCACCGGCGAGCGAGCGTGACGACTTTTTGCAGCTCTGGGACAGTCTCGGGCTGTATGTAGAGTTCGGGGCGCCAGTAAAATGTTTTGGCCCAGGTGTGGTGCAGGTGGGAGGGCGAGGCGCGGAAAGGGATGGCGGGGTCGAGTTTTGAGAGCTCATGGGTGATGGCGGGGTCCATCTTGGCCGTGTCTGCTAGGGTCTAGCACCGACGGATTGGAAAATTAGAGGGTGTTAGGAATGGTACTATAGAGTGCGAATTCAGACAGTAGTATTCCCTGCGGATATCGTGCGTGATGTGACGTATATTTTAGATAGGCGGAGGCTACTGGAGACTCCTCGCTTCAGCGCATTTTGATGGATGGCGGAATGGGAACTTGAACTGTAAGAACGGGTTGGCAGGAGGGGCAGTTCATAGTCGCTAAGGAATACTAAATATATGTGTAACTTGTCCTGCCAGGACTTTTCGTCGCTGGCTTTCTTGAGGTTAGTAGCTAACTCTTAGTTAAGTCAAAGAGGTTGAGATTTGATGTTGGGCCGTCGTCTGTGATTTTTGGACGCAAAATCGCCCGAGGCGTTTATTTAAAACATTATTTATTTATTACCTTAACTATTTAAAGCAGAACGCCAGATTGCAACGGTGTTGGTTGAATCCAACCGGGTAGCGGGAAAAATAGAAACAAAAAAGAAAAGGTGAAAAAAAGAAACTAGGATGTTTTTTTATATTTCGTCATCGTGTCTAGCCTATCTTATTTTCTATTCTTCTTGTCTTCAAGTTGTGTTGGTTCGCGTACGAGAGATCTAAATCTAACCAATTGCCATCCACAATCCTTACATTCTCTCTCATCGCCAGGGAAACAGTCGGTTGATGGCTCATACTATTAGCAATATACCGATACATGCTATATGTATATAAGTCGTGCTTCAATTCTTACAGTAGAATAAAATAATAAAATAATAAAAAAATAAAAAACCTCCTGACCAAAGCCTCAACCACCTCTCCCTGCATCATTTTAGAAACACCAACCCAATGCATCTTTTATTTTACACCGGCATGTCTGGCAGCGCTGAGACTGGAATTCGAGAAGAGGGCTCTCATCCCCGTTTTCATCCATATAATCTATAACAACAAACAGGCAGCCAGTAATAGGAGCAAAAAAAACCCCCATGAAAATCAAGAGAAAAGGAGCAGCAACAAAGATCAAAATTTAAAATCAAGGGGCAAGAAAGAAAAGTCATGAAAATGATTTCCGCTGTGGCCACATTAATAAATTTAACAGAAGAAAATGGGCTAAAGGAACAAAAATATCCACGAGAAGGATCAAGATGAGAGAGAAGACTCCAAATCTGTAAAAGGAGGAAAAAAAGAAAAAAGAAGAAAAAAATCATCGAATAGCTTCAATTGCAGCATTGAGAGGGAAAACGCTGGGCATCTTTCTGGGCGATTTCTGGTCTTCCCACTTCCTGAATGCACGCTTACACTCGTCTGAAAGTCCGTATATCACGACACTACTTTTGGGCAGGAATGGCCGGTCTTGCAGAGATACTGCCATGATGCTGTATTCCTGCGCGAATATCAGAGCGGACGCGAATTCCGCGGAGCGCGCGTTCGCTCGATCACCAACGATCCTAGAAAGGAGAGAGCAATGCGTTAATAATTATTAAGTATACAACCATATAAACATCCAGTTGTGGGAGATATTGACTTCACATACACAAAAATCTCAAAGAACGTATCCAAGATATGTATATGGTTGGGGTCGAGGTCGCGCTGGCAAAACGGTTCGATTTCCTGCACAATGGAATTCGGCCTCGTGACGGGCGACGAGGCCCCACGACGACTCCAAAAGCCAGATCCAAATCTCTGTCCAAGTTCGTGATCTATGCGGTAGAGCCGGCAACAGTATTTGCCATTGGTGGGTTTTAATTTCCAATGATCCGCCGTTTGAGCCGGGGTTGGTTGGAATGTGTCCGGAAAGGTTTCGAAGAATCCGGGAGGTTCTTTACCTTCAATGACTTCCTCGATCTCTCCTGTTAAACCAAGGTCCATGCCGATAAGTCTGGCGCAGCCAGTTCATCAGCAGTGCTCCCGCGACCCTGCCAGAGGTAAAGCTTGCCGAATTTGGCGGAAATTAGATACGGATACCCGGAGCATAGGCTCGTTGAGGAGAGATCGACTTCATCAAAGGCAATCTGACCCATATGTCGGCGGCCACAGAGCATATACATTGCGGAGGAATTGGACCGGCTGCCCGAACCCCGGCGCGTGATAATAATGCCTCCTAGAGCCTGGATGAAACTTGGAGCCTCCTTTCCTTGCTTGACCAGCTCCAGCTTACAGCTATTTTCTCGAGCAACTTTGCGAGCAAATAGCTGTGCGTCTTCAACAGCCGCCTCAGATACCTCGTCACCACACCAAAGATGGACCTGGGTGGTTTTCGGCCCATCTCCTACTTCGAAAGCATGCACGCACAGATACATGCTCTGTTCAAACAGGATGTAACCTTGGTTAGCTGGAAGATCTTTCCTCTTGCCATCGCCAGTGATTTCCCATATTTGCTTTGATATCGTGTTGATTTTGGGGTACACATCTGGTCGTGACATCAATATTGACTGAGGGTCAACTTCAACTTTATCGCTGGCTTTAGGCCTAGCATCAAAAAAACTCGAGAATACGTTAACAGCTTCCGAAGATTCTGGAAAAGGCGATGCCCTGGCATCCATCGAAGGTGATTTTGGTTTGTTGAGGGCGGGGCTGGATGGTTTAGGCGGGACAGGAGGGGAGGTGATACGCTCAGGTGGGAATGG
Source organism: Emergomyces africanus (assembly GCA_001660665.1). Classification (NCBI taxonomy): domain Eukaryota; kingdom Fungi; phylum Ascomycota; class Eurotiomycetes; order Onygenales; family Ajellomycetaceae; genus Emergomyces; species Emergomyces africanus. Next base: position 6,768 of record LGUA01000340.1, read on the forward strand.
AGGAAGGTTCTTTTGGTGAAAAGAGCTGGTTGCTGCAGGGGGAGAAATTGCAGCAGGCTTGGGTGGCGGACTTGGCTTTCCTTCAGACTTGGGACTGGCAATAGAAGTGCTTCTTCGCATAGTCGGAGTCGGGGGGGAAGAGTCCATTTCCACATATTTCTTCGAGGAAAGTAGTTCCAACTGTGGATCAGACCCATCGTCTCCTGAATTGCTGCTCCGCGAGCCTTTATTATTAGTAGGTGTGAACTTTCTGAGGTCGGGTGATTTGGAAGACCCGGAAGGCTTGTCTTTGCTTTGGCTTAGTCCACCCGGTGTGAAGAGCGCCGTAGCCGCATTCGACTCTTTCCTGCTGGCCGGAAAACCTCTAAGCAATGATCTCACATCCTCTTTAGTAGGCGAGGCGTCAAGCTCGAATTCATTACTATTCGAGTTGGCATCAGGCAATGACCATGGCGTCGCTTCTTCGGCCTTGGGCGACGGCTTATCTTCATTCTCCTGAGGTTTCGGATCGGACTTCGCAGACTGAGGCGGCCGTCTTCTTGGCCCCTTGGCCCGGGCCTTTGTAGTGTGGGTCAACTTCGCTGGTGCAGATTGCTTAAACGACTCAGATTGCGATGACATTGAGGGTTGGGATACATTATTCGAGCCGCTGGATGGTCCATTACTAGTGGGAGGTCCGCGGGATAGGAGGCCTGCTAAGGCAGGATTCAACCTTTCCGAGAGCTTGCCTGTCCCAGAACGTGCGCGTGGTCTGTCTGGTTCTGCTTTAAAAGAATTACGTCCCGTTGTTGACGAAAAACCAGACGCCTTTGAAGCCTGTTCAGCACTCCCTCGATTGCTATGCGATTCCGTTGTCGTCGGTTGTTGCAACGGAAGATCAAACTTTTGACCCTGCTTTTCCGTGGTACTAGGGCTATTTTCAGAGGATAAATTCCTCGAAGGCTTGGCTAAGTTGGATTTTCTATCTTCCGGTTTATTTGTCAATGAAGACTTCGAGGTAGTAGCTTGTAGTTCAGGAGGAGCAGTGGAAGGGTGAACGATGCTGCTCCGAATATCCGACCCAGCGGCCGCGGATGGTTTTACTTCTCTGGATGGGCTAACGGTATTGGGTTGTTCAACTGGCTTCAAGGGAGTGCCGTCCCCCAAAACCTCAGTAACTATACTTCCAGACCTTCTCATGTTTCTCCGCCTGGCAATTGCCTCGGGAACATCAGGCGAAGGTTTGTCTGGTGAAGTAGCCCCTTTATCTCCAATGGTGGGGCGTCGGATTGAGCCTCCGCCTGCTTTCATTGCCTCCTTTTGTTTGAGAATGTTTTCCTTGAATTCATCCATTCTATCGGATTTCTTCGGTCCTCCCGTTGTATTCAGACCAGCTTTGCCTTTTAGGATATTGTCTTTCAATAGATCGGGTGCGACGTAGTTCTTCGTTTCAGTCTTTCTTAGTTTCCCAAAAACATTTTTGAACTCTGGCTCATTATTATTTGAAGCTCCATCAGCCGTTTCGCGACGACGCAAATTTGCTCTGAAATCATTGAGGGTGGGGTGGAAGGTTTAGGCTTCAGTGAAATCCCATCACCTGATGGTTTGCCTAGTCCTTTCAGGGAGCCTACAGGCGATGAAGCAGATGGACTGTCACTTCTTCCCAGAGGAGAAGATATAGGTCCTGGCTTCAAGTCAGCAAGCTTCTGAGATTTTTCAGGAACCGGCGCCCGGTTCGTAACTGTATCAATGCGCAGTCCCCCATTACCAGATCCTAGAGCGTTGGGGGGTTCCGGTTTTAAATCGATAGGGGGATCCTGATATATTTCTTTTGGAACTTGGGATGTGATGCCTTTCGGCACTATTGGCAGTTCGTTCTCCTTTTGTATTGGCAATTTTGGAGATCCACGACTTCCTAAGTCGACACTAGCTTTGTTCTGCCTCAGTCGATTGCTTAGACCCCTCTTCCATTCGGGCTCCTCCTGAAACTGCGGTTTAGGTTTTGGAGAATCTGGCTTATTTAGAGCACTCTCCAACCAGGTGGCTTTCGTGGGGCTCCACCGCCGCGAATCCATCGTCTTAGATGGGCTGGATGGCAAGTCTGAAGGCCGGTCTCCTGTATTGCTGATCGAATCAGCCCGTGACAAGGGTCGAGATGGGAGCGACTGCTTCACGATGCCGTCATTGGGTGATTTCGATGCCTCAGGATCCCCCCTCGCATTCTGCCGAACAACGGTTGCTTCGCTATGGCTTGAACCAGGACGTGAATTTGGAAGTCGAGAAGTTTCATCGCTTGCCTCCCTGGATAGTGTGGTTGGCGTCTGGTAGCCTGGCTTGGAGTTTACAATTCCTCGCCCAGTTGGCTGGTTACTCCATCGCTTTGAAACGCTATCAGACCGCTTCATCATAGCACTTTGTACAAACCCACCCAAGCCCTTCGTTGGAGAAGAGGGTCGATCAGCAGCAATCCGATTTTGAGATGGGGACATTGCAAACCGGTCGCTTGACTGGGGGTCATTTGCAGAGAAGGAAGCCCTGGACTCGATTCTCTGCGTACTCGACAGAGGAACCGGAGAACCCAGTCCACCAACAGTGGACACAGAAGAAACGCTAGAATATCTATTCGACAAGCTACCAGCGCCGTATGTAGAACTCCGCCTGGACGGAGACTCCGAAAATTCACCAGCATGATCGTTGTTTACTACTTTTTCAGGGTCTACCTTCGCCTCTCTGCTGAACCCAGGGAGCATTGTGTTCCCGCTCATCATAGAAACATCCGATGACACGGAGCTATCCTGTGCACGTCGATATGCAGGAGACCCAATTCCGCGATCAGCTGTCTGCCGGAACCAGGTGGGATCCTTTGAAGCCAGGGACTGTGCGATGCTGGATCGGGACAGATTAAAATCCGGTTCAGGTGCAGCAGTAGGCTCTGAACGCGCCTCGAAGGGAGATTTAGGCGAAGGAAAAGTTGGAAACGGCGAGGTGCCAGCATCAAGATCTCGGGATCCAGGCCGTTGCTTCCAAGCCAGCCCCCGTGAGGAAGGTCGTGAAGGAGTCGATAATCTGGACGCATTACGAGGCAAATCGTCTGCTTTAGGGATATCAACATCCCCCATTTCCCCACTTGCTGGTGTATTATCAAAATCTTGCTTTTGTGGGGAAGGGAGAAGTGTCAACGGGGGTTCAATTAATTGTGCGCGTATGGGAGATGAGTGAGGCGCGCTTCCTACGAATGAGGTATCGTGGGGGCCGGGGGAGTCTTTGGTTGGGGATATGGATCGAGCACGTTCTATGTGTTGACATAGAAACATAGACAAGGTTAGCCAGGTGATCGCAAATTGCCCTGTTTTTAGTGGCTTTTTTCTGTAACTTATCTCCCTCAAAAGTAAACGAGGGGGGAGGGGGAATGTTCTCCAAAGGAAATGAATAAAGCCGCCAGCAATGTAATAAATATGACGCTAGATAGCAAAGGAAATAAAATGAGAACTATTTAATCCCCCAACCTACCAGCTCTCCTAGCCTGTCTCTCTCTCCGGCCTTTTATGATCTCTTCTTCTAGCTTCCTAGCGCGCTCCTCGTCTTCCTTGTCGCGTTTGTTGCCCAGCTCACGGATGCGGACAAGAAACTCGTTGACATCTTCGGACCCGTCCACCTCAGTCGCACGCTCCATGGCCACGCGATCTACCCACCAATCAACAAAAGATCCTTAAGCAGAGGAGGAGAAGAAAAGCAAAGAGGCCCAGGCGCTGACTTGTGAGGCATCAGAAAACAACACGATTTTGTCTCGTTCCGGGAAATCGGTGCTCGTTGGGCTCCTGTAGGAAGATCGTTCCCTCCCGCATTCCAGATCGGCTGCGGCGTCTTACATAATAATGCGGCTATTTTTTAAAAAAAATTAATATATATCTGCCCAATCGGTACTCCGTACAACAGAGCTGTGAAAGTGGCCCAGTTTACTTCGTACATTGTTTATATAATATTTAATTGAGTCTAAAAAAAGTCCTAATGTAGAGAGCTATTATTATATCACTCGCAAACCAATGGCTCTGCTTCTCGACGCTGATGCACAATGCAGAAATCCGTCAAAATTCCCGTCTAAACTCGGTTCAGGGCCACAAAAAGAAGCACGCCAGGCAGGGGTAAATAAGCTTCTAGAAAGGGCAAATATAGTACTGTATTATGGACTGTGGATAGAATAACAGAGCATATAGCAGTCAGTGAAGAGCCTTGACCCTTATGTTGAAGCGACGACGCTCTAATGCATTACTGGGTATGTGGAGTTGATTTTGTTTAGTGTATACACACTTGGGCACGCGACGTTTGTTTATTTTACCTAGTACATATTTACATGGTTCGCATTCCGTTCGCGTTTAAAAAAATATTATTTAAACTTCCTCGGGGATTTTCCAAAGGTTCGTTTCACCATATTCACCATCATCATAATCGCCTGCAGAAAAAAGAAAGAACACGATGATTGCAACTGGAATTGCACTAAAAATAAATAAACAAGTAATAATGAAGATGAAATGTTTTAACTTCCACGGTTCTTGCAGCAATCTGAGTGAATTTCTTCTCCCTTCTCAAGTACTGCACTATAAATAATTGTAGTGAGGGGTTTTAAAAAATCAAGGGCCGCCAGAAATATGCCCGCTTCGGGATGGGCAAAAGAAGATATCGCCCTGAGAAATATTATCCATTGTTAGACAGATCAATAAAGAAAAAGTCTGTCCTTCGCGTCTTGCACCACCCATTCGAGGCCCTCATTCAGGTTGTGGCCTGTCATTGCACTGCATGGAAATATTGTCCACTTGTGTGTCTTGATTGCATCAAGTTGTAGGCCCTACGATACTGCATCTTAGCAAATTCGTACTATCTCCATCCCCCCCAGGACAAACGTAGCTGGAAACTTCAACCGAAACAGGACCAGCATACTAACCTCTCGAATATCTCCTTTGGTCATACCCCCCTCGACATCGGTCTTGTTCAAAAACACCAGCAAACTGGCACCCGTAAGTCGCTTTTATGGCCATATTTGTTGTTGTTTTTAAAAAGTCAGCCCTTCAGCCTTGTTCTACCAATCAAAACTTGCCCCGGATAAAATAAAAATAAAAATAAAAAAGCGCGAATTCCTACCTCCTCCTGCAGAAGCCCAGCAAGCTCCTCTCTGCAATCATCGATTCTTATGCGGTCCGTCGCATCAACCACCCATATCAGAGCGTCAGTCTTTTCGAAATAATTTCTCCAGTAGGATCGCAATGTCTTTTGCCCTCCAACGTCCCCTTCATAGGAAAAGAAAAGAAAAAATAGACCGGCCAGGTTAGAGTTTTTGAATATTATTTTTTGCCTTGTAAGTCTTCAGGATCAAAACATACATATATTTAACTTGTACCTGTTGTTGATGGCGCAGAGGGTCAGATATTTTCCGTTTTAAGAAACATGGTATAACAAAACTTTTGCTTACCCTTGGAAGTCAATAGATTTGATGATAAAGCCCAGCGTTGGACTAACAGTGGTGACATCCTCGTTCATGATTCTCTTTACAATTGTTGTTTTGCCTGCATTGTCAAGCCCTCTTGTCTTTCACTCAGCAAACAATTTATATATTAAAGACCATGGATATCAATCAATCGGAAAATGAACTTACAGCATCAGGATCCTCATTTCCTTGTCCTTCAGCCGTGCTTTTCGCAGTATAGAAAGCATTTTTAATCCCTCTCTGGTGTTTGGATGTTGCAGAAGCAAGGAGACTTTTGGGGGGGGATTTATTTATTTATTTTATTTCGATTAAATAAATCTAAATATTTCCCGCCCGAAAACCCAACCATCAAAACCCCTGATATATTATAAATAGTCTCTATCTCATACGCCCTTATTCCAAAAAAAAGAAAGAAAGAAATAACATAAAATGAATATAAGCCAGCAGGTGGTTTGTTTAGCTGGGTTGTTTTTTTTATTTTTATTTTATTTATTTGTCAACTTTTCCATGATGCCCTGGCTCATTCTTCAGATATTTTCTGGCATTCTATTTTTCAATACGCAGTTACTCCTCTATCATTGTCATGTCTGAGTTGTGCAATGACACTCTTCACCCATTCACCAACGCCAGCCAGGCATCCATCAGCCACAGGACATTGGAAAATACCTTTGTTCTGTTTTGTTGATTCAAATGTGCTCTTTAAAGACATTGTACCGATCCCTTCTTCCACCCCTACTTTGCAGCGAATGGCTGTGAACATCCACCCCCCTGTGTATAACACCCTTGATACTAAATAGTATCACTCTTTAGGTAAGTGATTAAGTGACTAGTAGGTCATCTTTTTCTTTTTACTCTGCATCCACTCTATCAATCTGTACTTCTTTTGGATTATTACCAGGGGATCTACTCACCATGGGAAAGCTTTTGATTGCTTTTCTGGTGTTGGTGTTGGTGTTAAAGCATGAGGTTTAGTGGTATCTACCAGCTGATTACAAGACTCTTTAGATAAAACAGCCACCCGTTTGCTCTAATGGTCATCAAAGCATCACTGTTCAACAAGTATAATCGGCGTCAAAGTGCCGTTACACACTAGCAATGGAAGGACTCAGGGTGCCAAATCACAGGGAGCACCTATCGTCAGCCGATGAATGGAGTGAAATCTTGACTTCTTTCACAGCATTCAAGGCTACTTCGAAGCCAACGTACAAAACAATGCGAAAACCTCCTGATAGAGCTCCTCAGACCTTGTCTTCCAAGAAAGATGATCCTGGTTTGCAAACACCAGCAAGCCAAGTAAGGTCGAACTCGGCCAATACCACACCTCCTACCAACCAGACACAAACCTCCCAGAGGGGCGATGCTGGGTTGCAATCACCCGTCCTACGAGAGCCGAAATCAACAAGCCCAACAAAGTTAGACATTGTAATATCCAACCCTGTTGCGGTGGACTTACCCATGAAAGATATAGCTGTTCAAGGCCAAATGGTTATTCCCAAGAAAAAAGAGGTGACAAGCTCTTGTTGCAACTCCAACCAACGCCAGTCACCAGATATAGAAGTCCGACCTGCCTCTGACCCTGGTCCGGATCTTGAAGCAAGAAGATGTGAGACGAATTTCATAACAGAAACCATAGTGTTCAAGAACATTATTAACAAGCTAAATTGCAGGCATCGCCACACCCAACAAACAGGCTCAGGAGATGACGGTACTCCCTTCACCTACAGGTATTTCTTCCACTGCCTTTAATGTATTTTAAGATATTGGCATAGCTCAGATGCCCCTTGAAACTTACTGAAAAGGACACAACAATCTCAGATGTTTCCGATGAAGTCCTCATTCGACAATTTAAGAAATACGCATCCAGATTCCCTATGCCTCCTGGTAGTCCTACTTCGCCGTTAAATGGATATCAGGTTGCCCTCAGAGCCCAAGACATACACCGAAGATTTAATGGACGGAACCTGATCGTAAACAATTACTCTAGCCCCAATTTCGAAACAAAATCCAAAGAGCATGGCTCCCCCAGTACTCATCATGGCACCCGGGAAACGCCGGTGGCTCCTGGGCCCCCCAAATTTCCGCTATTTGCGAGAGCGCGAGAGAAGCATGCCGTAATGATTTTGGATTCACCGACGAAGGTTTCCGTGCACGCCGGTAATGTGAAGGAAATTGATATTAACGACAAACTGGAGCGCCTTCAAAGAGAAGAGAAATGGAAGATCGGCCAGCAAATACGCGGCATCGATGTCCACGCAACGAGGGGGCCTTCTCCACTTGACTTTGCGCGCCAGGGCGAAGGTAATGATCCAAAATCACCAATCGCCAAAGAAATTTCCCTTATTCTTACTACAAGAGATATTGGTGCGTTGTCACCCGATCTGCAAAATTATCGGACAAGTACAAACGCCAACGCTGGCACAGACGCAGAGACCGCTGGCTCTTTTGATATGGTTGAATATCGTACGCCATCTGAGCGTAGTTCAGACTATTCAGAGCAAAAGCATAAAAGCTCACTTATCCCTGGAACTGACAATTTTACCCCGTCAGTAGTGGACTGGCAACACCGCCCTTGGGACAGCTACTCAGGTCAAGCATTTACTCATAGGTTTAAAAAGTGGTTGAAGACTGTTAGAGAATTGGACAACGTCTGGGTTGATACCGGCAGCCAGGAGTTCAACGATGCAAACCTTCATTCGCATGGTGGACATGGTATGGTTGCCTCAAAGGTAAATCCCCCAATCACACATCTTGACCTGACCGACCAAGCGAGTGCTGCACATGCGCACGAGACAGCCCGTGGCTATATCCATAATTGGAATACCCGACTCGAACGGGAGCGGCGAGAAGTTAGCTGGAAGAAACAAAAGATGGCCATGCAGATGCAACTGAGTCTACAATCCCGCCAACCCCTCGCGATTGAGTCGAATCCGCATACGCCAAAGTTAAATCTGTACCTACGACCAATCGAAAAGAAAGACCTGCCAGGATTGCTTAACCTTTTCAACTGGTACATTCGTAACACAGTCCGCTGTGTCGATCTGGAGCCTCTTGCTCTCGAACATTTGCGGAATCGCATTGATGAATGCGAATGGGAGAAATTCCCAGCTCTCGTCGCTGCCGAGCAGAAACCACGTCTAGGACATGCCTTGAATGGCGAAAATGAAGAAATCTTTGGTTGCATTCTCGCAAGCGACTTCACAGGCCCGGCCACTATCAACCGCTACACCGCAGAATTAGAGCTATTCGTTGATCCCAAATACTACCGCAGAGGCGTTGGGAGATGCCTCGTTGACAAACTTCTGGAAATCAGCGATCCTGACTACCTCCCCAACCACGGATATCATTTTGACTGCGCTTCAGCGCAGGCTGACGTGTACCGCGCAGGTAAAAACCGGCAGCTCGCTAGGTTAATCTTCATTCTACACTACGTTGCCGACGATGATAACTCAGATTACATATGGACGAAGGAATGGCTACAGAGGAAATTTGGGTTTGAGGAACAGGCTTTGTTGAAACACACAGGGTTTAAAGGGGGGAAATGGTGAGACTGCCCGCGTTGCATGAGACGATATATGTATACATATGTATACATACCCTGTACATTGCTTGAAATCGTGGTTCGTTTCCGTATGAACAGGCAGCATTACTGATTTTAAGTTCTAGGTTAAACTCCAGCTATTTGGTTCGGAGTATCAGGTATATTCCCGAGGGGTCCGTATTAAACAGTCATGTAGGAGAATACGACATGAAGAGTGCCATTAAATTGTACCCACACCCGGTATCCAATCGAAAAGCCTTGGCGACTAATGCGATTTTGCAAGAAAAATTATCATGGTATCTCGATACCGTGGAAATTCACCTTATCTCCTCCATTTCCACTGCTTCTACATCCTTCTTCACTGCCCTTGGTTCTCTACAAGAACTGCACGGAGAAGCAACCGCTTCGGTTCAAAAAATCCAAGCCTTACGGAAAGACCTATCGAAACTAGATAGCGATATGGCTTTAGGAGGCCTTAAGGTCGTCAGTCTAAAACGCAGGCGAGAAAACGTCAGAAAATTGGCGGACGCAGTTTGCCAGCTCAAGGCAATAATAACATGCGTATCGCAATGCGAACAGATGGTCGAAAATGGTGATATTGAAAACGCGCTAGATGAACTGGATCATGTTGAAAAGCTTACTGCGGGCGAACAAATCCCCACGAAGCCTGAGGATCGCACAGAAGTCCCGTCCCAATTACCGGAAACCCTTATAGATCTCCGCGGAATTAAAGCCTTGGAAGGGGCATCGCATGATTTGGGCCAACTGCGATATCGAATTGGGATTGCGTATGAGCGACGGTTCCTGGATTGCTTAATTGGAGACTTGAAACGACACGTGGATAGCGTCCCCCCCGATATCACGTTACTGCGACTAGGAGACGCGTTCCAACGCTCACGGAGAGGCCATCGAAAAGTCGTCTCTGGTCTACCCACCTATATGACGGTGGATAGTGGATTTAGATCACGATTAAGAACAGAGCTGGCTGGGCTAGGTCGAGCTAGATACACTGCACCCGCCGCAACGTCATTCAAAAATTCGGTTCTGCGACAAATGAAAAGTGCGATCCGGCGACATCTTCCCAGTTCGAGCGATGATGACAACGAATCCATAATGTCCGCATCGACTCATGGAGGTCGCCAATTAAGCCAGCAGGAGAAGTCATCGATATTAGCCCGTAACCTCCGGGCGCTCGACCCGGATGACGCATTCTTAATGTTAACAAAAATCTATACTGGCATTAGCGAATCCCTACGGAGGTTGAGTGTGCAGGTTAAGGTGTTACTCGATATTACAAGCGGACTAAGTAGTCCTCCTAGTACTGGCGGGATAAGATCTCCTGGCCGAAGCCCAAGCCTAAATTCGCTAGACACAGTTACTCGTTCCAGAACGACGCCTGTTATAGCCCAGGAAGAGATATTGGAGGTTCTCGACATGTCAAGCCTCCTCGGTCAAGCGGTTGATATCGTTCAGTCTCAAATCGTTAAAATATTGAAAGTTCGATCTGAGCAGATCGCCAACGGCTCGCTGGAGCAGTTTTTGAGATACTTTAGCTTAAACAAACTTTTTGCTGACGAGTGTGAAGCTATCTCTGGGCGGAGCGGTGCCGCTTTGAAAAACGTGGTTGATAGCCAGATTCGAGAGTTCATCTCCCATTTTAGCGATAGCAGAAAACATCGAATCGTGGAAGTTATGGATTCGGACCGGTGGGGCGCCAAAGATTTTGGCGACGAGGAGAATACCTTGCTTTCCCGAATACTCAAGGCGAGTACAGAAGATATAGATTTATGGATTTCAACTTCGAGGATATGGGAGTCCGAAGATAGCCAGCAATCAACCGCTGCGCAAGATAACGCTGAAGCAAATGGTAACGGGGTATCTGGCGCAGGAAAAGATAAAATACGCCGTGCAGTGGTGGATGAACAGAAATATATTCTGCCAGAGTCTGCCCTTCTGATTTTGAAGACCATTGATGAATTCCAACATCTGATGACGGGCATTCCAAGCATGGTGCAAGACATTGCACTTAATTTCCTCGAATGCCTCAAACTGTTTAACTCCCGCTCGTCCCAACTAATCCTTGGTGCTGGTGCCACGCGAAGTGCCGGCCTGAAAAATATCACTACAAAACATCTTGCGCTCGCTTCCCAGGCACTGAGCTTTATAACTGCGCTTATCCCTTACGTGCGTGAATTCATCCGCCGGCACCATACCTCTGCCTCACTGATGGCTGAGTTTGATAAAACCAAACGGCTATACCAAGAACACCAGTCAGGCATCCACGAGAAGGTGGTTGATATCATGACCTCCCGCGCTACTATCCGTGTCAATTCTATGAAAAAGATCGACTGGGATGCGCAGCAGGACACTTCCGCGGTCAGCCCGTACATGGACACGTTGACGCAGGAGACCGATACACTGCACCGAGTCCTGGCCAAACATCTACCAGAAACGACGGTGATGACGATTATGGATCCGGTTTTCACGAACTATAGAGATCAGTGGACAAAGGCGTTCCAGGTAGCCCCCTTGAAGACGGAGAGCGGTAAACAACGGTTAGTTGATTGATTGAAAATTTCCTTTGAGCATTTTTCCCGTCCTTCTACGAAGCTAACACTCAATTGTGTAGAATGCTGTCCGATGTTGAGTATTTCAAAGCAAAAATCGATAAAATCGATGGATCAGGCGATTTGGGCGATCATCTTGTCAGAATTGTACAGGCAAAGTCGGTCGCTTCATCGCCCAAACCTGAGTCACCGCCACCTCATCCACCAGCTCCAGACACACCAGCTCCAGACACACCAGCTCCAGACACACCAGCTCCAGACACACCAGCTCCAGACACACCAGCTCAAGACTCAGACCACCCTTCCCAACAAGCAGAAGAAAATGGAACTCCAAAGTCGGATGAGTCATGATATGGAGGTCATTTGCTCGGTAATGGCAAAGCGATTTATTGGGGGTATCTCACAGGCAACTGAAGCATTCTCTAATCATCAATGCATTATTCGTTCTCTTCAGCTCTTCATCTGTACTCAGGCGGCTGTTGGCCTGACCCCTGCGTAGGGTTTCTTGTTGTTGCATCTTCTCCTAGGCCTGGTTGAGGTGAATTCCTTTACCTCAATTTTCTCCATTCATAAGATACGATACCTAACTCTGTTAGTAGCACTTGGTCTTTTTTTCTTTTTTTCTTTTAGACTACTATACCTTTTGGGCCTTTGAGAACTTAGGAATCCTTCTTTTAATTAACTGGGTACAGCTTTCTCCCACGCTTGAATTTTTGCTTATGTGTTACCGCATGAGGACCTCTCTTGATATCTTGCCATATATTTTCTTCTTCTTCTTCTTTTCTTCTCTATCGGGATCCTCATCGATCCGCCGCTACCTCCATTATATTTTCCTTACATGTACAGTACTTCACCCACCATTTTAATCCCATTGGCTCCGGCCCCATACTGGTATGGGACATATAGCATTGTCGTGAAACTTCCGGTGTCCAATGTCATGTACATACGTCCTTATTCTCTTCCCATGCACATCCATTAGCCACTTTCATCTCTTGAAACCATCAAGCAAAATATCTTGAAAATTCATCGTGTTGGGATCGGGTAGGTAATACCATATTCCACTCGATGCTCAAACAAAGCCTTGATAAATGTTTGCTTCTCATTAAAAAGAACCATTCTCTCACACGCCACATCTGCATAGCAGAAGCTACAAAGTTCATGAGACATTTTCAGTAGAATATTTTAAATAAACGTATAAACGTATATCATACAGCGCACCTTCGTTATCTTGTGTGAAAATACAAACATTTCAATTTACGTCACCGTTGCCTTTCGCCCCTTTCTAATGTTGATTCTTTGGTCGTTCACAAAATGGCTAAAACATTTTATATTATGTGAAAGGTGGCCATGCATGTTTTGACCATTGTTTACAGTGCTGCCCAAACATCGATTTTTTATTGTGATTCGTAGAGCAAAGAATCTGCAGAAGTTGCCAATAAAAACGTACTACTATGTCAATGAAAATCTGAAATTCTTGTTTCCT
>LGUA01000341.1:0-19815 GCA_001660665.1 Emergomyces africanus
TTGTGTTTGTTTTTTTTTTTTTTTTTTTTTTTTTTTTTTTTCACTTTCTTTGCACAGCTCGCTATCACGTTGCCTCCGATCATCCCTGGTCAACAAGAAGGCTTTGTGTGATTTCACTCCCATACTTTTGTGTGATAACGGGTTCTTTTGACTATATCTTTTTTTATTCACGGTCCAATCGTTATTCATTTTGGTGTCGTCACTTATACATATTTGGCCGGTGTGAAGCGCTTGTCTACTCGCTACTGCCATCGTCATGCATTCTCGCTCCTGGGTGTGGCCTGTCCATCTCGGTCTCGCGGTTTTCGCATCCGCTACGACTATTGACGACGAGGAAGTACCTGGTTCCGAAACGTCCAATGGTGGATTCCTACCCAAATTCCCGATAGCCCTACCACCAGTACATGTTCCACCCCCAGGATTTGGAGCACTTGACAATGCGCCCGCCTCAGGATTGGAACAACGTGATGATTCTCAACCGAAGTGTGGACCAAACTATGGATCTTGTCAGAATGGTTACTGCTGCTCACCATCAGGTATGTGCATCTCCTCTGTCCTGGAATTTGACCTTCTTTCCATTTTGCTTACTGTGCCCCTAGGCTTTTGCGGTATTTCGAGTAACTATTGTCAGGCCCCAGATTGTTTGATAGACTATGGGAGCGGTTGCGATGCGCTGAAGACACCCGGCGGGGAGAGTACAGTAAACATCGGCCGTGATCCTATTGGACAAATTCCGTATGCCTACGAACCGATTTTTAACTGTGAAGTTCCCAATACAGTTGCCCTGACGTACGACGATGGCCCGAATATATATACCAGCGATCTTCTCGACATCCTTGATTCGTTCAATGCGAAGGCCACCTTTTTCGTGACAGGAATCAATTCGAATAAGGGGCCAATTGACGATCCCAATTTTCCTTGGGAGGGCTTAATAACCCGAATGCTAGACAGTAATCATCAAATTGCTAGCCACACCTGGGGTCATCAAAATCTCGATGATCTTTCTACTGATCAACGTCGCAGCCAGATGGTATATAACGAAATGGCTCTCCGCAATATCTTTGGTGGCTTTCCAACCTACATGAGACCCCCATACTCGAGTTGCTCTGACAAATCCAGTTGCGTTCGAGACTTACATGACCTAGGATATCACATTGCTTATTTTGACGTGGATACCGACGATTACAACAATCTTTCCCCGGATCTTATACAACGCTCCAAGGACATCTTCGATAACGCCATTGCCGCTGCTAAACTCCATGGAGGGCCTCTGTTAGTTATAGCCCATGATGGTCACGAACAAACAGTCTACAATCTTACTTCTCACATGTTGAAGGGTATAAATGCGGCAGGTTATAAGGCTGTTACTTTGGGAGAATGTCTCGGAGATGACCAGCATAACTGGTATCGCTGGGCGGATAGTTTCCAAGACCCTTTGACAAATCCATCTAAAAGGCCAACAACCCAAGAAACGAGACGACCCTGACCCGACGGCTCTCGCAGGAAATGGTGCATATACCCCGGTTTCGGATTTTGGCAACTGCACTCGTCGCGTTGTCGATCATCTTTTGGCGAATGTCTCTTGCTCACACACAACGGTAGGGATTTGAGGTTGAGAGAGTGGTTGTACAGGAATCTATACGATTATAAATTGGGTTATTAATGGTAAACAGCGATACCTACAGTGAACAAATGGGATAAGCGTGAAGATTATTGTGTTTGTGTTCTCCGTGTCTCACTGTATATTCTGTATTTCCAGGTTCTCTTGCTTTTCCCCTTTCATGTTGTCTTTGCCTTGCTCCGCATCGCTTGAGGCAATTCTTTTCTGCTTATGTGTATTTTCTTCTATGCATGACTATCATTATCGTTACATGGGCGTTGTGGCCAGAACATTTATTGGGCCTGCGGGAGATTACGCGTCCCCCCTCCGTGTCGTAGATTCTCTTTAATGCACACAGCTAGTTAACTTCTTCGGCTTCTGACATATTCCTCTTCGACGGGGCAAATATCGCAAATATTGCTGCAATTCCCAGTCCTTACAAATACTCCAACTATATATTAAACTAATAACGTAATTTCTTCGATCATACGTGATTCGTGTAACATATTGCCAGTCACCTTCTCCATGCAATAATACGCACGCCCAAAATGCTGAGTATGCTCATTAGTATTCCCATAGATATAACTACCTAAGGAGAGGAGACGAGGATATCATGTAATAGGAAGGATCTCTTCTCCTAATCATATAGGAATATTGGATGTACTAAAACGGCCCGCCCAGGCTAGCGTGGTAATGAAGGGAACCAAACAATAATAATAACAATAATCATATAAAAAATAAATTTGCATTAAAGGGTATATAAGTGTAACAATACATAGCAAGTCATGGCTCGTAGCGTAAATGGAAGTCGAGGAGAAGGTTTTAATATATACCTGATAACAAATAATAGAGTCCAGGTCTGGAAAACAGTCCAATAACTGCAGGACGGAGCTGTGAGCGAGACTAACGCGTTGACGGCCTAGGCAATGTAATACAACACTGCGAGCCCCGCTTGACGCGCTCGCCACACCCGGCACATTGTCAATCTTCTACTCTCAGTGATAGATTCTTTGTCTACTTCCTAACCACCTTCAGCAGGGGAGCGATCCTTGCCGTACGGCTCAGGCCCACTCTATGCGGTATCTTCTTATTTATCATGATAGGGCTGTGCTTGTCCGGGCCTTTTTGTGCGATCATAGAGTTTTTTTGGGGCGTTTCGACTGGTTCGGGTGCGGGCATCGTTTGTGGTTGTAATCGTGGTTCGGGGGATGGAGAATGCAACAAGGTTGTAAGTAGCACGTCTGTCATGGGCTTCGTCTGCTTTTCTTCGTTGGGTTCGGGTTCTTGATTGGCTCTCAATGCGGTTCCTACATCTGCAACGGTATCCAGTTTGGTGTCATTTTCTTCTGGAGCTCTCTTGGGTGCTAGAATATTCTGATCCTGCTCTGCCAAGGGTTGGACGTCATTCTTACAATCGATCAATGATTCGGCTTCCTCGACGGGAACTAGAGGCTCCGCAGGTAGGTCATCTGATGTCTTCTTGCGCTTTCGACCGCGCTTCTTGGGTGCGGGAGTGGGAGCGGGAGCGGGAGCGGGAGCGGAAGCGCTTGGATTAGGTGGTAAGGATCGGTGTTCGTCAATTTTCACATCCCTTTCATCCTCTACTTTCACTGTAAGTCCCGTTTCCCCTTGGATGTTCTTTTCAGCGCAACTCGTAAAGCCCTTCTCGGTGATTTGCTCGTGACGTTCGGCTTTCCGGTTCTTGGATGACGAATTCTTCGTCGGTTTCTCCCTGAATGTCACGTTCTCTGGCTTCTCATCCACCCATATCACATCGTCTTCAATATCTGATTCTATAGCCCGGTTCAACATCACGGAGGTAGTCTTTCCTCGTTTTACCTTCTTCTTCTTATTTTTCGCCACTCTAAATGGTCGTTTAGGCGGGTCGAGGGGTTCTGGTGTTTTGGCTACATGACGTTGTTCTGAATGAGTAGGATCCCGACGAAGGGATCCCTGTGTAACGTCATTTAACACATCCTTCTCTATATTGTTCGTTATTTCTGCACCGATCGACTGTACATCCTTGCTTGGTTGGCAAGGTGTAACTGAGAACTCTTCACGCGAAGCCACAATTTCAACTTGATGATTCTCGCTGCCTTCAGGCCCCATGAAAGTATCAACTGTAGCCTTACTCCGTGACCTACTTGGTCGCGGCTTGTAGCGTTCTTTCGGCATATCACCAAAATCAGAATTAATACAGTCCAGCTCATCCCGGTCACTCTCCATCCCAGCAGTCTCTGCAAGTAAGGGATTTTTCTTTTGCATCGCTGTCGGCCGCATACTTGTTATCGCAACTTCAACTGTAGGCGGTAGCGCAAGCTCATCACGCGTGCTTTCTGTGGAAGATTGTGGCGGTGCGCTAATAAAGGAAGAGGACATTGTCGTGTGTGCTCGTGCGAGCGCCATGGAAGACATTGGCTCAGTGTCGTAAGCAGTGTCGTCAAATCCTTGGGTAGACTTTGATCGTCCTAGAAGCTGTTTTCGAGAGTGGGCATCCGATCTAAATGTGGCGGGAGGCTCTAGTATGGTTCCAAGTGTACCAGGGCTATTTAGAGTGTTCAGAGTATTCGGAGCTTCAGTTACCAGAGTTTCCGTAAAAGTGTTATCTCCATTATGCTCTACAGAGGGTAGAGAGTCGTCCGTATGGTTCATTCGTTCAGATGTCACTTCCTCATTAACATTAACACCATAGCCTTGCTCCAGGGAACCAGTAAAACCCATATTTTGTCTGCCATCTTGAAGTGTTTCAGAGAGGTCCATGGTGGTCCGCCGCCTTTTAACATCCTTCATACCCATTACCACATTCTCAACCCCTATATTGCCAACATCCACAGTCCTTACCCTTTTCAAAATGCTTTTCCTGGGCGAAGAACAAGCTCCGTGCTCACCCCGCTTCAGCGGGCTGGAAGATGCATTGCCCTCGTCGACCCCAAGCCACGCCCTCTCCCTTCGTTGCTGAGACAACGAAGCAGACTCGCTCGCCATCTGGTTTTGAGATTGTAGCGAAAGGAACTGATCAAAGTTGACGCTGAGGTTGGGATCGAAGCTTGGGGGACCGTAGTTATTCAAGTCAGAATCAATGCCATGCCCATTGCCATTGATGGTTTCTGCGACCACTTGATTATCATCATTGTTATTGTTACTCTCATATTGTTCATACTGATCAATGGGTGGCAAATCCCGCAAAGTAATGCCAGTATTGGCGATGGCAGCGTTGTCCTGAATGGGGCCAGTGGAGATGGCGATGTCGCTGAGCTCACCGTCTGACTCGTCTGAGTCTTGTATTACGAGTTCAGACTGCATCTTGTTGGACAACGGTAACGAAATAGGCACGTTATATGGGCGTCCACGACCCGCCGGGGCCAGTTACGTGACTCTCCGTGGGCCCTGTGCTGCTGTTGATGGACAATGGGGATGGTTTTTGCGACATTATTTCTACGTTCCAGGGACGCGGGCAGGTCAGACGCGAAGTCACGTGCCCTTTGTCCATGGATCCCAAGACCTGGAGGAAAGAGCAGTATATTTCAACTTTACATCAACAATTATTCATTAATAGATATATAATAGGCAGTTATGTGTCACATATCAAGATTAACAATGTATGGATATAAATAAACTTGGTATCCCAGCAGCAAAAAGTCAATGGATAAAACAAAGCTGTCGGGTGTAGATCATTGCTCTACATTATTCGCCCTCATAACCCCCCTACCAAAAAATTCACTAACAGTCCCAAATCGATCCCGACTCCGCTGTAACTCACTCTTAAATAAATCATGCTGGTCAGCGGATTTAATCTGCCTTTCACGAATGGCTCGAATGGTAGCATTCTGCGGTGCACATACGGGACACTCGGCGTCCTCGTCAACTCTGTTCAGGCACCGTTGATGGAAGGAGTGTTTGCAGAGGAAGTGCACGGTAGGAAGATCTAGTCTGTCATGGCATGAAGCACAGCTGCGTGCTTGGAAGACGAATGGTTTGGTCCCTAACTCGTCGATTTCTTTTTGCTTGGCATCAGTGTCGGCGGTGTAGCTAGATATTAGACGGCGGTTCTATGTGTGACGTTGGTTAGTTGGCAGAAAGAATATTATCGAGTACGGTAATTGTAAAATAAAATTGGTTTCCTCTTTTTCCCTTTAGTGGGGTTAGCATATGGTAGGCTGCGATACATACGTTTGATATCTCTTTCCGTTCCCTCTCGATATTCTCGCTGAGATACTTCTTTATCATCCCCATCGTCACCACCGCATTGTTGCTAAGTGCCTGAATTACCTGCAACGGCGCCAGTAATCCATCCTTATCGATCTTTCTAAGAACCTCATGCAACTCATCACCGGCTTCCTCAAGGATCTTCGGACTAGATGAAAAATAAGCAAGCGCGTCGATGTATAATTGTGGTTCTTGCGGGCCGTATTTTCTTAGCGCCTTGATGACGCCTGCCGTATCCTTGGCGGAGGTGTAGGAGCGGAATATATCCGAGCACAGGCCTTGTTGTTCCTGGACCAATGTCGTGCCCTCCCGGAAATTCGAGAGGTCTGAGAGTAATAAGACATTCGATGTAGATACGGGAATCTGTGGGCGCCAAGGCATGCCATTAGCCATAATGTATTCCGTAATGACAAAAACTGAGCTATGTACGGGGGAAAATATGCCTACATCCTTTCCCTCAATCAGCTTCTTCGCCCTCTTTTCCCACTCCTCCCTCTCAACATCTCCCTTCGCACGTTTCGCCGTATCCAAATACATCTCAAACAATGTAGTATACAGATCCACCTTATCCTCCTCTTTCAAATTATCCTGCTTGATCAGCCCTTCCAGAAATTCTATGAACTCCTGTGGCTGATCGACAAAGGCCGAAAACGCACTGCGCGGTTTCGGTATGTCATACTGAAGGGGTGACTCGATCTCTAGCGCTAATTGTGGTTGGGAAGGCGGGGCTTTTGGGCCCTGTGATCCTGGCATCGGGATGAAAGAGGTGAGGTTTTGGATGGCGTTTCCTGCCTGTGGCACGGGTTTCACTGCTGGCTGCTGCTCGATTTCTCGCCGGGGTCGGAAGTGGCCTGTATAATACTCGATAAATAGTTTTGTCGTCTCCTGCGGGCAATGGCCTAGGAGGACGCGGGCGTATTTCATGAGGTTTGGATAGGCCTGTTTCATAACTTTTCGTTAGCATGTAGATCGACGCTCGGATGTGTGTGTAATATGCAAGCAAGTTAACTTACGGTATCAGGTTCCAAGCTCCAGATATACTTCAGAGCCTCTGCATATTTCTGAGAATCTTCGATCAAAATGTCAGTCACCATGTCATGTTCGTTATGCTTTGTCGCTAGATATGCAGCTTGCTCGTAATAGCCGCCCTGTCGACACATCGCGATGGCAGTCTCCAGGTCAAATTTCAGTTCGCCAGGAGCTTTTATGAACGAATCGAGCTTGGTTGTATCTTTCAATTTCGCATAACAATTTAAAAGTAGTGTTGTATGATCGGCGGTCGCCCTGTCATGGTCATGGAGTTCTTCGAGATATTCTATGAGGTTTTGGATTCGTTGGGTATCCAGGAACTATACAGTGCAAGTTCTAGTAAGCTTCCGCGAAATCGACACGACAGGCAGGGGGAAGATAAAACCCATACCTTCCGAATAACTTGGGAGGGTTCCGTATTGTCAATGGCACGGAGATATTGTTGCATTGCAGTATCATAATCCCCTTTCTGGTACAAGTAGTCGCCATATTTGCGGAAGATGACATTTTGCTGCAGCGCATCAATCCCAGATTTCTGAGCAAGATTAATAGCCAATATATAGAGATTCCGCTGGTAAAGGATTTCCAACTTCTGCTGAAGCGTCTTTTCACGATATCGATATACCTTTTTTCCCAATTCTTAGTTAAAGGAGTCCACCTTATAAAGCTCATAGACGGATTATACATACCGTTCCATCTACAGTAACGATAAACAAATCACCCCATTCTATAAACACATACTTCACCCGTGCCGCCAGCGCTTCCGAGTGGGCAATGAACTTCAAATCTGGCTCTAAAATAGTAAATGTCGATGTCGTCAAGAGATCTTCAACGTGGCTCCCAACCCCCAACCGCTGGAAGGTATCAGATTTTGGCAATGCGGCCTAGGCGGACAGACGAGTGCAATATAATCCTTAAAGGCATTTAATGATGTCTTCGGGCTGTCAAACGCAAAACTAGGCCCGCGGCCGCCGGAGACGCCGTATGTGTATATCGCATCTTCCCGAGCAATCAAAACATCGCCCGTTTCGTGATCCAAGGTCATACAACCGACACCACAGCCTAGGTCCTCGAGCGTACGCGCGGGCTGGCCCTGGCCCCTGCCCGCGATGACGAGGTTGAGGATGCGGCCCGTTGTCGCAATGTACAAGGTTGTAGCATGTCCGTACTGGATTTCCAGGCCCGTGATGGGTTCTTCGGATTCAAAGACGGTACGTTGCTTCGCGCCTCGGTCGTGGATTAGGTCGCCGCGAATCACTGTGACGGAGCCATTGGCGAAGCCGACAGCGAGCTGGGAAAGGTCGGGAAGGACGACGAATGCAGATACCTAGGATAAAAAGCTCCCCATCACCGGACATTAGCTTCCATAAATTTGTAAAATTTATAATACTCTCAGCATGAAAAAGAAAGAAAGAGAAAGAAAAAGAAGAAAAAAATTAAACTCCCATACCGGAAACTGCCTCCGTCCATTTTGCACTTGGACCGTCGACAAACACTTCGGGGCCCCCGTTTTCTTCTCCTCCTTATCCAACGCCCACACTTTCAGAACGGGATCATTCAACAAGTCCTCGGAGATCGTGACAATTAGCGAGGTCGCGTCGACCTGTCTCATGTGCGTTATGGAGCCTGTGTCATGCGCTTTGAAGGTGCGCAGGACCTTGAAGGTCTGTGAGAGGATGTGGACCACGCCATCGGATGTGCCAAGGAAGAGGTTCTCCGAACCGGTGCAGATGCTACTGATGTCGCTCTATATATAATGGGGCATATGGAATCGTAGTTAGCATTATCATATCTATATGTAATATGTTGGAGGAGTGTCCGGTGTCAAGCAGTAAGGTCATGTACTTACGTTGAAGATGGAGCTATCGCCGTCTGGGAATTGGACGGGGGAGACGTCGAAGAAGTTGAATGTTTTCCACTATGGGGGACATCAAGGTTAGCTAAATGTTTTGCTTGGGTGGTGATTTGGACCACCTACTGAAGTCAGAGCCATTTGCTAGCACCGGCGCCATGGGGCGGAGGAGGTTTTTGGTGGATGATGGAGGTTGGGTGTTGGGGAAAGGGAGGGTTGTATGTACTCCTGTACTCCGTTGACGAGTTGAAGTTGGTGGGTATTAAATATAAGCTGTGGCCTTATCATTTGATGATGACGATGTTTGTCTTCCTGCTAGTAAAGTAAATATGTTAACATTTAGTTAATGATTAACGAACCCAATATTTACCCACACCCCAGACAGAAAGCAACATTTTTTACGGAGTTTAATTTATTAAATTAGATATGATAATACACCCTCGTTAAGAAAAACTCCAGGTTGAAATTTATTGTATTGAATTGTTAGCTAAAAACTGAGCTGTTCTCAGCACCTAAATGAAATGGGGCAACCAAGGCAAGCAGGTAAACAGATGTGGCAATGTCTATGCTAATGTTTCTATTTTATTTTTTACCCTCACACATGCTGTGCTATGATATCTTATGGCTTAAATTTAAACTACATATGTGCTCAACGCTCTATCGCCAATGAATAAAACAATCTCAACTAAAAAGAAACCTTGCGAAAAGAAAGTAACACGGCAGAGAAAACATCCACCAAAAGACGACAGCTCCTGCGGCCAAACACAACAAAAAAAAAAAGGTGCTCTAACAAAATGAGAGGGATCCTACACCCTAACAATCACCGCGCTCACATGTTTGTATTTGAACCTCAACTCAAATTCGTCCGTGGCAGCACCATCCCATTCTTACTACCACTGTTACTGTTACTATTATTTGTCGTTGCTGTTATCATTTAGTTTCTCGAGCTCGGCCTTCTCAAAATCCCAAGTTGCCAAAAACGATCCTGCTTCCGCGACCGCTTGGCTCAGCTTGAAATTATCCCATCCCGGCTCGGGGCCTTGGCCGTCTTGGTGCTGTCGTGTGGAGTTCGTGGCGTTTGTAGAGGCGGTTACATTGAAAGGGAGGATGGTGGAATCTGGGTCTGGGCCCAGTGGGCTGTTTGTTTCCCCGGGTGGGTGAGAAGAGCCGCTGATGTGGTTGTGATCGTGTTGGTGCTGTCTGGGCGTGGATTTGGGAGAGTTGGGTAGCGATTGCGTCTGGTTTCGAGGGTGTGAAACGGATGAGGGATCGCTGTAGGGTTCTGGGTGTCGGGTTCGGGTTCGGGTTCGGGTTCGGTTTCGTCGCCGCTTTTTCTCTCCCTCCATTTTATCGGATCCATCTACCCCTCCTTCGGATCTTCTCCCGGGCTTTATCCTCTTGGCCGTGCTGAAATCGAACGGAACGATTGTGTTAAGCATCGCTTGAGTGCTTGAGTTTTGACCGTGGTTGCTCGCCTGTCCGTTCAGAGTAGCGGTATCAAATAGCTCCAAGGGTTTGATTTGATTGCCCTTTTCAGCTACCGTTGAGCCTTTCCTTGTCTGGGACGGACACTCTTTATCATCTGTTCCTGGTGTCGCCTGCGCGGCATGTAAAGACTCCTGAGCAGCGGCAATAGCCGCCGGTGTCAATCTCTGCTCCTCGTACCCGCCATTTTGACTCTCACGTCTCACGGTGCTAGCATGGATTGCCGACAAATGGGTGGAATGGAGAGATATAACGGGATTTGGAAATCTCCAATGGTCCGGAATTATTTGAGCGGACGTTATGGAGGTCGAGGCTGTCGCATTGTTGAAAGTCTGGTTGCAAAAGTCGCGGGTCTCATTAGAAGGGGTCGGGTCAAATGGTAAAGTATGGGAGCTATCATTGTGTCCACTTTTGTCTTTCAGTTCTAGCTGCGTTTTAGTATTATTTCGGGAAGCTTGAGAATGAGAATGATTGTGGGTTTCGACGTTGCCATTAGAGCTTGAAATGGTATCTGCGCTTGATCTTGGTTTACTAGGGGTCTGGTGTTGGGCCCCTAGAAAACGGTCCGTTGAAAGTACAGCTTGAAGAGATTCAGAGGGTTGTGCAGTGGTAAGAGGTTTGCAACCTTTCTTAGCGCCAAGTAGAGGAATCTCTTCCTTTCCCTTACGGCTAGAATGTCCTGTAAACGCAGAAGCGGGTTTACCAGGTTTTGGAAAGAGAGACCGGCCATCCGGTGATTTTGAACTTTTACTAAGCGAAGGTTCCTCGGGGCGAAGCTCGTTGCCAGTCTTGTGTAACGAGGAGCCCGACCCTCCTCCCTGTCTCTGTTGTGCAAGTCCAGGTCCGTTGATAGCTGTGAAGTAAATGGCATAAGAGGTGTTGTTGCCGTTATCGTCAGCTATACCACCCATTCGCTGCATTGCGTTGTTCTGGTGTTGTGCTCCTCCATCCGACAGTAATTTTCCAGAAGAACGTGGGCGATATTCTGGGGTTGGACTAGAACCGATCGGACGTTCATAAGCTTGTGGGCGCAATGTATTTGCGGCCTTCTTCAGCCAGCTCCCGTTGCTGTCAACTGAAATGTGATGTGATGCGGATGCAGATCGAGGAGCTCGCTCCGCAGTAGCTGAATTTACCCGTGCCGATACCGTCCGTGGGCTTGAAAATAAATTATTCGAAGTGCTCCGCCGACATTTCGGAGCTTGGATAGAGGCAACTGCTACTTCAGATCGTTCCCTGGACCGCTGGCCTGGCTTCCATTGCAACAGGTTGGACTGCTGTTCTTGGATTCGTTCCCGATCGAGAGCAGATTCTAACCTGCTACCCTGAAGGCTACTAACCCGAGGTGGCTTCGTACGGTGCTCGAGATGTTTCGATGTATTCTCTGGTATCACTCTAGGAGGTCCCGGTATGATACCACCATCAAGTTCCATTTCCCTTGAAGGTGCATTCCTAGGCTTTTCCCTTTTTCTCGCCCACGGGTTCACCCATCCATTGTCAAAGGGTCCTTTCAGCCTGGCAGACAAAATAAACAATTGTTTCCCTTCCAGGTAATCCTGACCTAACATTTCGATTTTCCTCCTTTTCGCAGCTCGAGCAGCATCGTCCAGTCCGTCATCAATATCGGAGAACTCACTAAGAAGCTCAGAGTGGTGTGGGGAGAGGGGCTCAAAGTGGAGGGGAGAGGTGTGGCGCTTGAAAACCATAGTAGTAGCCTCCACGAAGCTCTGGATCTGCCACGAGGGAGGAGTAGAAGGTACAATAACAACAACAAAAAGACGTCGAGGACGGCATTTGCAGGTGGCTTTATATGGTTTTTACTGGGAAGCAGTGGATATCCTGTATGCTCGTTGCATGTCGGTTGTGTTGCTGAAGCCTGTTGGCTGGTGGGCTGAGCGTTGTCATATTTATTGGCCAGGCAGGGAGAGTTGTAGCTGGAGTGACAGGAAGTTGACAGGGGGTTGTGACAGCCGCCGGGAACCAGTGAAGCGGGAGCTCCCCAAAGTCACAGGGTCTCGTGTCCCCCCACTTAAACCACACTTAAACCACACTTAACGCGTTTAGGCGTGGCGGCTTGCGGCTAGGTACTGTAGTTGCCTGGTCAACGAGAAGGGGGGTGGGGTGTCACGTGAATTATTCACAGACTTGGGCAGGCACTACTACTACAGGCATATACCACTATGGGGCGTGGGCTGACATCTGCCTTATTCCTGGATACATGCCCCAGGATGTACGGAGTAGAAAAGGAACATGACTTATTTCATTCATGGTGGAGGTCTGTATAAATTCCTTTCCAGAATCCAAAAATAGTTAGTACTGTTAAAATGTGAAAATGGCATGTGTATGAAGTTTATCCAAGTGTATCTAAATACTACTTTCTTCAACTCCAACTCCCCGTTATCTAGCGCTATCGGGACGTCCAGAGTGACGATTTCTTTCTCAATATAATTTCTGTCAAGACACAGCAGATCTTCCTTTTCATACATAGTACTACTAGTATGGCACAGAGTATTCCGTAGCGTAGTCGGCTTTGGGCAGCAGCTGGCCCGGAGCATCTGTTGTTCTTGTTCCGGCCATGCTGCTCCCGCATTTGGCAGGATGTTGTTGTTTTCTTGGCGCCAGCTAGCCCCGTTTCCAACCCACACCAAAAGAGCATCATCGATATCAAACTACAAACTACAATCTACAAACACACAACTCATATCCTCATATCCTCATATCCCCATATCTATCTTATACCCTCAGCTAGCACCGCTGTAGTGCATTTATGTTAGCTACTGACAGATGCAACATTCTTAGCCCTTCTTCTCTTCCTCCTTCGCATATCTTTATTCACTACTAGTATCTATAAGTAACATTATGTTAACATATTCTCCCTCCACAATCCCTACTCTCATATCGCATCGTTTGTTGCGGCACATCTTCAATATTTGCCCTCGTCCTTTTGTCTCCCTAGTCAGCTAGATAGAATACATATACCCCCGAATCAACGTCTCAATATGAGGAAACAACAGCCTTGGCTGGACGATCTGTCTGAGGACTGGATCCCTCAGCCTCTCTCCTCCCGACCCTCCTCCCTGCGCGACCGCATCTCCAATTCCCTCAGACGCTCGTCGCGCGGCCAGTCTGCCTCGCCACCCGCCAGCGTTTCCGCATCTCATAATAAGCCTGCTTTCTCCTTCAGACATTTGCGCAAAGCATCAGAGCCCTCCCGTTTATCAGAGCTCGAAAACAGTCATAGCAATCTCTCGTCAAATCACACCTTCTCCATGATCAATGTTTTTACCTCAAGTGTCGGCCCAAAAGGTAAGCTGACTTTTGCACCTCATGATAAATAATTACCAAATCATGTAGTTTTAACCTAACAGATAACTCAAATTATCCTAGTGTCCGTACAAGTGCAATCAGATAAACGTGACCCTCCCATCGAAAATTCCACTATGCATATTAGGCCACAGAGTAACGATGCAAAAGAAGGGGGTACGCCGGAATGGAAAAAACGCCTTGTGCGCGGTGAAGCTCCAATGGGAGAGGGAGGAGATTTGTTTGGCCCCATGGAACTTGAGAACGTGTTTAAACCGCCGCCTCCCAGTGCCGAACCAAAAGCGCAATCTACCCTTTTTGCCTCCGTGCAAGCACACGCTGATCAGCCATGGTCACTGCCCCCACCCTCGAGCTCCTCGAAACAGAAACAGTCAGATGATTTGGCCTACGGGTTGGAAGATGCCCAAAACGGAAGCGAAAATTCTGGATGTGAACATCACGAGGAGGGCGGAGAAAAAGATAGTACTTCTTTGGACCACGCGAAATTCTCTTTGGGCGGCGACATGTCCAGGGGCGGTAGTGTTAACTTTGACCCCAGGTCACGGACTGTGAGTGGGAGGGAAGAACTCCGCAACGAGGAAATTACACCCATTCTATTCTCCCAGGATGAAAATGACAGCGCTGGCGAATACACAAATCGGGAAATTTTGGAGTCGATTCTCGAGCAAGCAAAAAATCCAACCCTGAAAGAAACCTTCTCCTATTCTCACAGACGAAATTCAACCGCCAGTGATGACTGTAGCTACCTCAGCCGTCGAGAAGCTCAAACACTCTCGGGAAGTATTGAGGATTCTATCGAAATGACGAGCCAATCCTTACCCGAAGACTTATCTGTCGGTACTATGGATTTCGGCTCCACTGGTGGTGGCTTTGTGAGCATTCGCCGTGGTGGCTACTCCAACGATGGGTCTTTTCGCCGTCGCCAACTATCATCAACTTCTATCCTTGTCTCACCTCTCCATTCTTCTTCTTTCCTATCGGGCTCTAAAATCAGAAGCTCTCCACCGATTGATAGGCGAAAAGGAATGTTCAGTGCTCAGCAACAACACCCTCCCCCTCAACCATTCCTTACACCCCACCGCGCACGTCGCGAAACAAATGACTCCAGACCAAGATCGTCGGGTAGCCCCCTGAAGTTATTTGGAGAGTACGACACATTTACCAGCAACAAGCTACTACGAAGAATGAGCCAATTTGAAGAGACCTTTAATAATGACCCAGATGAATCGCCCTCATCACCCACAGAAAGCCGTCAGAAGGACGGAAGCCATAGTCAACCGACTTCACGACGTCGTCTCAACGAAGCAACAACCAGGCCACCCTCTCAAAGTGGCCGCGACACGCCCACCAGATCGTCCGGTGGGGGGAATCGAAATCGGACCAACTCAAAGGATGGCCTGGCTTCAAATACCCACGGTTCATCAGAGCAACGAACCGAAGGCCTCAGTCTGTTTCCGGCCCCTTCCCTAGTAATTACGAACGAATATGGGAAGGGTTCGTCGGACCTTTCGTCTCGTGGAAAGCAGTCTGGAAAGCAAAGCCAACCTCAGTCAGCAAGAGAACAACAGCATGACCCATTCAACCCCTCTCAGGCTAGTAAAGACTTCCCGTCCCCATCAGCAAGGAAGAAGATGGGTGCCGTCACCAACGATCCAGCAATGTCGAACGAAAATTGCGAGTCAAACCCATTTCGACAGAGTGAAACGAAAAGGGTTTTTAACAGCCCGATGAAAGACCCGTCTCGAAAACGGAGGAAGACGCTGCAAAAAATCGAGCCCAATAATCAGATTTTTGCCTCGTCTCTCCTTGAATCTACTCAATTTTCTCCAAGCTTTAACAAAGAAAACACCCCAAATGATTGTCCACCACAACCTACCACCAATATCGAACGAGCCAATGACAATTTACAACTACCACCACGCCCCCGAACACCAACTCCCTCGCAAAAAAGGTCTCAGCTTCGAAACCAAGAAGTAGTTCAGTCTAAACATGGTAATATTGCCCCGACTTCCCTCGGTGTCGTCCAAAGTGAACAGGATAAACCCGAACACAAGCTCTCCTTCGTCGCAAGCCCGAGTCATGTCTTTGACGACAGTCGGAAAGGTTCAATTACCACCCAAGATTTTCTGAACGAAGCCACCAAAATCATGGACATAATACGAGCCAGGGGAAGCAGCTACCATAATCATGGTCTATCGAGTGTCGAAGAGACTGAACGTTTGAGTGAGCTAGCAAGTGAAGCAGATTACCCTTATCTTGAGAATGAGGAGGATTCAACGCAAGAGGAGTTTTCTAGACCCCCCAGTCGTGAAGGGGCTGTTGATGTTCGCAAAATAAGAGAACAACAAACACGTAAGCAACATCCACGGATAGTGAGTCATTTGAAGAAATTTGAGGATAAAGATGATTTTGAGCTTTATATGGGGGGCTCGGTGATGTCTTTGCGTCTTGATCGGGAACGGAATGTGGCCACATATTCCATTCAGAGGCAGGGGGGGAATGGGGAGGAAGGCAACTCTGCTGGCGAGAGCAGTCCAAAGAACATACGCATACGAGGACGGCCCACCTCTGGGAAAGTAGGGACGGGCTCATCGCCGAATCGTCATGTATCGTCACAAAGGTCGGCTGGAAATTCATTACCTACAGGATCTTCCCGAGGCTCTTCGAGCGGCTCGGGGGCAAAGGGGATTATATCTTCGGATATGATAGCCCACTTAATTCCCGAGCAGGTCGGTGCGATGACTTATGATCGCTCGACGCATACCTGGGTGAAGGGAGGAGGAGATTTGATGATGCATACCGAAGAAAACC
Organism: Emergomyces africanus; assembly: GCA_001660665.1. Taxonomy (NCBI): domain Eukaryota; kingdom Fungi; phylum Ascomycota; class Eurotiomycetes; order Onygenales; family Ajellomycetaceae; genus Emergomyces; species Emergomyces africanus. The sequence goes on from LGUA01000341.1 coordinate 16,308, forward strand.
CCGCGTCGTTGGCGAGGGCGGCGGAAGACGACGTCATCATCAGTGAAGAAGATCCGTTCAAAGATATTCCAGACCTTAGTGTTGATGAGTTGCAAGAACTTATGGCTGCACAGACATTTTCTTCGCCAGCGACGGCCAAGGGGAAAATATGTTCCATAACGGCTGCTTTCGGTGAGCGAGGGTGCGGTAGTCAGAAAGTGCAGCAGCAGGACCAGCAGGAGGAAGAGGAGGAACAGCGACAGCAGATTCTTGATTTTCGACCAAATACCCGAGACGGGGCGAGTTCCGTGCAATCGAAATCTACGCGGTTTACCTCAAGTTGCCCCAAGCCGGAAACTAGAGCTACGTCTTGGGGAAGTGAGGAGTTTGCTGGGGTGTCTGCTCCTGGCCTCCCTGCTGAAGTTAATGATTTGGGAAGTTGCTTAAAACGTGGTGATGGACAGGTTCCCAGCAACGAAAGGCGTGGTAGGGTGGCTACAATCTCGTTCTCGTCCCCGCTGGTATCTCACGTAGCGTACCAGGAAGGCCCGCAGAGTCCTGTCGACTCGCATCATCAGCCGGTGCCATCTGCTCTACAACAAGACCACTTCGGATCCAATCAATTCAGGGATTCGCAAAGCCATTCAAGTACTCTGCCACGCCAATACAACCATAGCTCACCGTTTAGGATTTCTTCGCGCCAGAACAGTTCATTCGATAACCGGACATTCAGGGGAAGGCCGATCTCCCGGATTGATGAGCACACTGAAGTTTCAGCTAATGATGACCTTCTAACCCAGAGCCATGGACTGTCTGTTATGCAGATCCCAGGACCAGAGGGTCGCTCAATGATTTTACCCGGGAGTGCGGACATGGAAACCAGTTACAGCTTCCAGCTTGCTCCCCTGTCAGATTTCACGCTCCATCAAATTGATGAGTCTATGCGGCTTGATGTTAGTTATGTTGCTGAACGGACTCATCCTGCTTCCCTCAGGCAGATCCATGGAGCTTTTGCTCTGGCGACTGAAGATCTGATCAAACATATCACCGACACCGAGCCATATGAGCCGTACTGGGAACATTTACAACGACTGAGCCTTCGCGGGAAGGGCATGATAACGCTACACCGACTGAATGATTTCTGCTCGCGACTCGAGGAGCTCGATGCATCTGACAATAACCTTGGGCAGGTTAGCGGTGTCCCGTCAAGCATTCGCACGTTGAAGATCCCACGTAACTGTCTGACCAACTTGACATCGTGGGGCCATCTGTCCAATCTTCAGTATTTGGATGTGTCAGGGAATAAGCTGGAGGATCTCGATGCGTTTTCGGGGCTTGTCCATCTGCGGAGCTTGAAGGCGAATGGAAATCGGATTCGTAACATTCGTGGTATTATGGGGTTGAATGGATTGTTGACGTTGAAAGTGAGAGGGAATTTGGTGGAGGAGGTTGATTTTGGGGAAGCTGAGTTGTAGGTTTGACCTTTTTGAAATCTTATTAATTTAAAAGGGATATAGATGGCTAACGAAGATATACAAAAACTTAAGGACTCGGTTGATAAACCTGGATCTGCGTGATAATCGTCTCACGAACGTGCGCAACATTGGATTCATCAAAACCATCGAAAATCTGGACCTTCGAGGCAATCGTATTCGCCATTTCGAATCCTTGGAAGTCCTTCATTGCCTGCATTCGCTTACCCTATCGAACAATTGCCTAGAGAAGCTGGATATTGGGAAATTCCCCAATCTCCATCTTCTCTATGCTGATAGGAATCATCTAACCACAATCACTGGCCTTAACGAATGCCATTATCTCGATAGTTTATCCCTTCGTGAACAAACGCTCCCGTCTTCTTCTCAACGGCACGCCGCTGGCCAACTTCCTGCCATCCACCTCGACCTCGGTGCAGCCGCCTCCCTGCGGAAACTATACTTATCATCCAACCTCCTCTCACCAGCTCTTCTCGCCCCATCAACCGGAGTCCCTAGCCTTCAATACCTTGACATTGCTTCATGCGCCCTAACAACCCTCCCCAGCGCATTTGGCGTTAGTTTCCCAAATCTGCGTGTCTTGAATCTCAACTTTAACGCGCTCTCTGATATATCCGAGTTACACGGGCTGACACGACTGGGTCGCATCTTGTTGGTTGGGAACCGTATCACGCGGCTCAGGAAGCTGTGTCAGGTTTTGAGATCTGTTGGTGGCCGCTGTGGCGCGTTGGGTGATGTGGATTTGAGAGGGAATCCGATTACGGTGGGGTTTTATCCGGCTCCTGTTACGGGGAGTGGAAGGGTGTGGAGGGATGAGAAAGGGGGACTTGTTGGGGGTGGGAAGGTGGGGAGGCGGAAATATAAACATAGGCCTGGGCAGAGTGGGGATGAAAGGCAGTTGCAGATCCATGGGGGAGATGATGAAGAGGAGGAGGACGCAGGTTTCCCGACTCTACAGGGTTGTGCAGATATTGCGCGGAAGGGGGCTAGGGATGAGGCTCATGATAGAGACGAAGCTGAGGCTGAGGCTGAGGCTGAGGCTGCGGCTGCGGCTGGGGTTGGAATTGAGATTGATGACCATTACACGGTGCCGCCCGCAAACGTCATTGCCGATCGCAAGTATGCTATGCATCTCGACGAGGCGACGAGGTTACGGAGAAAAGTTGTGGAGCTCATGGTGCAGGCGGCCGCAGCTGGGAGATTGAGGGTGTTGAATGGGCTTCCTGTTGTGAATGGTTGTGCTGGGGGCAATGTGGGTGATGTTGGGGATGAGGACGGCAGTGGTACTGGAGAGAAGGGTCGAAGTGGCTATGTGAGGAAGGATGAGGTATGGAGGAGGTTGGAGGAGCTAGGGGTTTTGAAGAAGAGGAGGGTGGTTGTTGAAGGGTAGTTAAGGGGTTTTTGCTTTGCCATGAGTTTTTTTTTTTTTTTGTCTCTTCTCCTCTTCTTCAGCTTTGTTAGGATTGCTGGGTAAGATTTTACTTCATCAGGCAGAGCATTGCGATGAAACGGCGTTTCGAGATTGAATTTTTGTTTGTGGTTGGAGTATGATCCATTTTAGGGGCTGCTTTGTTTTTCATGGGAGTTTTTTTATTTACACTGTTGAATTGCATGTAGCGTGGTTTATTTTGAGCTTTGGTTTCTGGCCATTCTTCCTTTTATTTTGCCTTCCTTCCCTCCCTTTTTTTTTAAAAAAAAAAAAAAAAAAATAATAATAATAAATTCTGAGAAATGAAGTGCGACACGCCTGTTGTTTTGGTTATGGGTTTGGTGTGGGTATATATTTCACTTGTCCTCTCTCGATACGTTAATGATATATCTGCCGACAGAACCAGTCAGCACAAACCAACGGCAGCGGAAAGGAACAATCAATCAATCCATGGTTGGCTAACTAACTGATCTCGATAAATTTTCAATTCAAGTTCAAAGAAAATACTAGTAATTAAAAAACCATTGCAGTTGATGGATGATATTTGCACTTAGCATATAAATAAGATGGGTGGTTGCGTATGAGTCATCAAAAACACTTGGTCCTG
>LGUA01000342.1:0-19814 GCA_001660665.1 Emergomyces africanus
AAAACAAATTGAAATAAAAGAAGATATAAATATAGAAGGCCATGATCTTCCCTACTCCTGCATTAATCAGAACAACTGTGCCACTCATTCTTCTCGTGGGAATTAAAAATTACAGAATTAAAATAATAAATATCTGTTGAATTGACTTTTTTTATTTTTTTTTATTTTAGTTTTTATTCTTATTAATTTCATTTCGGCCCTTTCCCCTTCGCCTCACTCTCGCCCAACTCCCTAATGAACACCTTCACTACCCCGTCCCCACCATCCCCCTTCTCTTTCTCCTTGCCCTCCTCAAACCCAGGACAAACCCCGATAGCCAAATACTTCCCATCTCCACTAAAAGCCAGCGCCGCCACACTAGCTGGATACCGCTGATACTGCCGAATCCTCCTTTTAGCCACCCCATCCCACAGCGCCACGACCCCATCTCCACCACCCGAGGCAAATGTGCCATGGACGGGGTGAAACGTCAGCGCGTTAACGGGATACACGACATCAACACCCGGTTCGTCCGCTGTTTGCTGTCTGTGGCATTTAAACGCGTACTTGCGGTCCTGCGAGGAGTCCGAGGGATCGAACCATTCAACCGCGACGCGCCCTTCGATGCTGGAGGAGGCGTAACCGGCGTCGTTGGGCATGCAGGCTACGGCGCGCGTCATGAATTTTAGACTCGACTCACGGCGCTGCCAGGGGTCGATTGATAGGGGTTGAGCTTCAGGGCTGGCGTTTGTGGATTGGTCGAGGAAGTTGGAGAGGGCGTGCAGATCGTAAATGTGAAGGGTTCGTGAGGCCATGGCGACGACTAGTTTTGTAGGAGAGAGGGAAAGGGAGAAAGGCTTTGCGGGCAGGGAGATTGTGGCGGGAGATTTTGTGGGAGGGGATTCCGGGTGATCTGATGGTCTGGAAGGATTGGTCGTGCGGTGGACGTGTAAGGTAGAGTCCCAGGAGGCGGATATGAGGAGGTTGTGCTCTTTGCTGTAGACGACGGATTTCACCCCTGCGGAGTGGCTGCTGAGGACTGTTTGGGTAGAGGTTGGGATTTCGATTCTGCGTGGCCAAAATTTCAGTTGGTATCTCTATTACGTTACTGGTGAGAATAAAATGTAATGTATATGGTTGTCGCGACTGACCTCCTAACGTCCCAATCTAGTCCTCCCGTATATATCTCATTCTCATTCGCTCCAAAGCAGACATCGAGCACCGGTGCCCGATGTTCAAATTTCTGTAGGAGTTTGCCTTCGCCCACAGCTCCGTTCTCATCCCGCAAGTCGTATAGATATACATTTTTATCCCATGATGATACCACCAGCCGCGTGGAGCCAGGTTCTGGAGAAAATTTGACGGCGGAGATGGCGTCTGTTGGCGGGGAGTGGAGCGTGAACTGCGCTGTGGTAGCTATTAGTAAAATGCGCTGCATTGGGCTTTATATTTCACAAAACTTACAGGAAGCCATGGATCAAAAAATGAAAAATATATTAACTCGAGCTTGAACGTGAACGTGGATCCCAGTGTCCTTTCTCGTACAGATCCGCGTTGTGATTATCGTCCTCGTTGTTTGTTCTCTGCTCGGAAGCTTCCTCAAGACGTTTTCTTTTTATCCATTTTCTGCCGCTCCACACCGCTTTAACTACATCATCGCTTCGATATCCAAACAGGATAGCTGATACTACTAGTAGTATTAACAACCCGCACTCTTGCGAAGACCTTACAAAAGAAGAGAACCTTCTGCCGCAAAATAGCCATGCCCTTTGCACAGTTAGTAATAGGGCCTCCTGGCTCAGGGAAGTCTACCTACTGCGATGGCATGCACCAATTCATGTCCGCAATCGGCCGCAAGTGCTCCGTTGTCAACCTCGACCCCGCCAACGACATGACATCTTACACCCCTGCTCTCGACGTGCGCGAGCTGGTGACGCTAGAGGAGATCATGGCGGAAGATACACTGGGGCCCAATGGAGGGGTACTGTACGCACTTGAGGAGGTGGAGGCGAATTTCGACTGGTTAAAGGAAGGCTTGCAAAGTCTCGGAGGTGTGTGTTTACCAATCAGGAGTTCTTATATGTGTGTGAAATATGTAGTTAATTTTTTTATGCATGTCGGACTCGTTGCAGATGACTATGTCTTATTTGATTGCCCGGGTCAGGTCGAACTCTTTACACACCACTCGTCGCTGCGAAATATCTTCTTCCAAATCCAAAAACTTGGGTACAGAGTCTGCTCTCACCCATCCCTCCATATATCCTCCGCCATCCAACCATGTTCCTTAACAGACATGACTAACCACCAATGCACAATAGCTCGTCGTAATTCACCTTATCGATTCCTATAATCTCACCCTCCCCTCAATGTACATCTCCTCCCTCCTCCTCTCCCTCCGCGCCATGCTCCAAATGGATCTCCCACACATCAACGTCCTCACAAAGATAGACAACCTTTCCAACTACCCTCCACTTCCCTTCAATCTAGACTTCTACACAGAAGTCCAAGACCTCTCCTATCTCATGCCACATTTAAAGGAGGAATCCCCCCGCTTAGCGAACTCGAAATTTGACGCACTGAACCAGGCCATCGTGGAACTCGTGCAGGATTTCGGGCTTGTGGGATTTGAAACGCTTGCGGTTGAGGATAAGAAGAGTATGATGAGCTTGTTGCATGTTATTGATAGAGCAGGTGGGTACGCGTTTGGTTCTGCGGAGGGAGCCAATGACACGGTCTGGCAGGTTGCTGTTAGAGAAGGATTGGGGACAATGGATATAAGGGATGTGCAGGAGAGATGGCTTGATGTCAAGGATGAGTGGGACCAGAAGGAGAGAAGAGAGTGGGAGGAAGAAGCAAAGACGCGGGCTGAAGCAGGGAAGAATGAGCTCGAAGCTGGGGGAGGTGCTAGCGATGTTGATATGGACGATTTCGACATGGCTATACCACCGAATAGTGGTATAAAGGTTGTACGAAAATAACACATGTGAAACGAGTCTCATGACAATGAATGTATATTATTTTATGAAAATAGGCAGGGTATCTTGAAATCAAAAACACAGACATAAAGTAAATAAAGGAAAGGGGACTTGAGTACTCACCCGTTAACTGCTGTGGCTCAAAATCTCCCCCAGGGAAAAATCTCGAAGCAAAACTATACTTCCATTGCCCATTCAATCTCCCTCACTCCCTTCCCCGCCATCATCTTCGTCGTCTTCGGGGCCCATCGCCACATCCGCATCCACATCCACAGTCGCCGCCCCTCCAAACCTCCCCTCAAGTACTCCAAAACCAATTCCCTCCTCCTCCCTCATCCGCATCCGAACAACTTCTCTCCTCGCTCTCGCAATGGCCTCCTCTTCCGCCTTCCGCATCGTCCCCGAAACCCTCACGACACGAAACACGCAGTCGCTCTGCATCGCACCAGGTTTCGTATGCTTCGACGATACTGGCGGTAGACGAGACATATATGTCAACGCGCACCAGACAAGCCTATAGCTCGCGCGGGGACAGCGGATTATTGCCGTAGATGTTGCTGGGGAGAGGTATTTCACTAAACATATAACCCACGGGGGAACATTACCTGCCTATCAGCAATTCCGTAATTGGTTTCAAAAAAATGATGATCATGACAATAAAATAAAATAAATAAATAAACAACAGTACAACTACACGCCAATGCATAGCCAGAAACGAGAAATATTAAAAGAAGGCCTACCACTTACCCCCCCCGCGCCGCCGCCTCCCAACCTACCCATCCCCCAATCACCAAACATCTCCGCGACATGCTCGCGCACGGCACGTGCCAGGGATTGGGGCGTTAGTGTGTCGGGGGTCGGGCGGTGGATGAGGAGGTGAATATTATTATTTCCATTGTTGGTAATTGTAAGTGTATGTAGTGGTTTAGCTGTTGTGGTTGTTGTTGTTGATGCTGCCCTGATATCAGAGCCTGGTTGTGAGGCTGGAGGGTACAAGATGTCTATCAGGAGATAGCGGTGTTTAAAGCGGACCATGCTGTTTTTATTCCTTTATTTGGGAATTTTTTTATCTCATCTTTTGGAAGGGTTCCGTCTAATCGAGGAAGGGGACAAAGTCAAGTAAATAAAAGAAAAGCTACTAACTATTCAGCCATGAGAGCTTATATGAAGGTTTTCTACAGCTGCATACTAACCGCATTAGGCAATTATGATAAGTTACGCGCAACGACAGCTCAACGGAATGCGAAACTGTTCGAAATTAAAAGAATACCCCTTCTTATGTTGAATCGTCCACAATGGGCAAGATGGCCCCATTTTGCCATAAATGTTGCTCTAGCCTCTCGCTAAGATATTAGACTCCCGCCTGTTTCGCAACTTCCAAGGCAACCTGTAGCCTTTCACATCTCCACAAGCACTAGTACGGAGTAGACGTCGCAAAATTCAACTCAGCTGCAGCATCCCCTAATTCGCACTGTGGAGGGTGACCAATGAAATCTGGCGAAAACGCTCTCACAGGCGCATGAATGCCGAGGAAACGACGTTCCGTTACCAGGTCCTCGTTGCTGAGGTAAACATGGCTCATGAGTTCCATTACATTGACCTCGTTGCCGTAGTCCGCCATTGGCTTCATCCTGGCAAGAACCCGCTTCTGGTGGATTTGTCGGTAGTGCATCTGCGAAATAATGGTTTACAAGCCATAAATTCTTGACAGTGTCGTACCGGCGATCCCGAACTTCCTCCTCGTATGGTCATGTTCCATAGCGCAAGATGAGTGATGTGACAAATTAGGGTGAAGCAGAGGACGAAGATACGGAAAAAATGGCAGGACGTTTGATGAAGAGCGATACAACATATGAAAATATGGAATGAGAATCGTGGAATTCAATTGATCATATTGCAATTTAGATTGCAGATACTTTTGTGGAATATTTAATAAGTGTATCTGAACCCCTCCTCACCCTCGATGATGATCTTGCCTTGTGCTTGTAGCTTGTTCTGACGATAGAAGTATACCGTTGTAGTACACATTGAGATCACGCAGAGGGAAATTGCAACCAGGCAAGCGTAGAGTCCAGGACTATTAATTCATTAGCGGAGATATTTAATCAGAGAGTGTACCGTGTCTCTCACCGATAAGAGGGGGCGTCTTGGTTCCTAAACACCAAAGACCCAATAATCCCACCAACGCCACCAGCACCAACAATAAGCGCGGAGCAGTACGCGCGTTTCCATTGTCCAAGGATGTTATTCGCCTGATAGGTTAGACTGAACGGGATATTCGAGAATGCGGGCCCGACAATAAGAAATGCACCGAAATAGCGAACGTTACTTGGCTTTGCGAACCCCAGGACGCACACGCCGATCACCTCGAGAAAGCAGTTAAAAAGGAAAAAGGGGGCACGAAGATTGATCTTGTCTGACCACCACGAAAGGGAAACACCGAGAATAATCGCGAAAACATAGCACTGCTTGGGGTTAGAACATAATCACAGGAGAAAGACGACGGGGAGACATACGGGAGCATTTAAGCATTGTGCCTGTGCCACGGAAAAGCCAAGCTCTTCACGGAGGACGATGGGGAGGAAGTAGGCGACCGAGTAATTGACCACAGAGGTCATGCAGAAATTGATTGCAAAGAACCAGACCTTCCAGTCCTTGCCATAGCTGAGGTACTCCTTCATATTGAAAGGGGGGATGACTACGTCGCGTCGATCGAGGTTGATGCGGCTGACAATGAGCTTCGATTCTTCCTCGTTGATAAACTTCCAGGACTTCGGTGCATCCTCGGGAAAGTCGACTATGAGAAAGTACGCAGGAATCCCAACAGCGACGGTGATGACGCCTTCCATAATGAGGATCCATCTCCAGCCGGCGTATCCTCCGACGCCATTCATGTGTGAGAGCTGCATCGTTACGTTAGCCAATACTGTTGGGGCTTTTTTACTTTTTCGGTCAATATACGTACACCATAGGCAAGAATGCCACCAAAGCCACCCAGAAGGCTGCCGAATAGGTAAAAGGCCGAGTTGCGTGTGGCTACCTCTCCTGTAGCACGGGTTAGTGGCACCACATTAAGGAGTTATGGCAGCGACATACTTCTAATATACCAGGTGCTGACCAGATATGCTGCAGTCGAGAAATAACCAGCCTCTAGCATCCCAAGTAAACACCGGAGCGCAATCATTTGTCGCCAGGTTTTTACAAGACCATGCCCAATCATAACAATGCCCCAAGCTATCACGATGAATGTGATGAATCGTCGTGGTCCAATTTTCCGTGCAATCGCCGTCATGGGGGGCTGGAAGCAGATGTAGAAAGGGAAAAAGACGAGAATGAGAATATTCTTGGGTATTTCCAATATTTCAACAAAAATCAGTGCAACGCCTCACAGAGTTGGGGAATTGGGAGCATACGTATGCATTTCCCTCTAGCTTGAGCTCGTCGCCCATTCCTGCGATGAGACTATCTCATGATGTTAGCTTGTGCACAAGTTGGGATGGAGTTTAATGGAAACGGACGCGTTCTGCGCTCGATGTTAGTATATATAGTATATGGACTATTTATTCAACCAGGAATTAGAACGACGTACAGGTAAATTGACTCGATCAATAGCTGCCATGGTGTACAAGATGCCCAAGACGAGACAGATTCGAAGGTCCGTCTTGCGCTTGAGTGCCTTGATCCGCGGATCTTTGCCGCTGAGGAGCAGTTCGGCCTCATAGTCGCGTGAAAGCTCCTCAACATGTTTGGGATCGGTTTTCGATTCCTCCATTGAAACAATATCCGTCTTTGAAGACATGATTGTATAACTCAATTTCTTCTGCCCCGCTGAGCTGAAGAGACTGAAATTGGGAATAAATAGGGAGCTGGATGGGTGAAATCCATGGAGAGATTGGCGATCTGCGTGCGCCGTAGCTTATACCTTTCGTGGTCTGTCTCCAGTTTCCCCGGACTGTACAGCTTACTCCATAGCTAGGTGCTTTAGATTACCCCATACCCAAGTGCCCTAAGATGCTTTGGGAGGTGGAGTGACTCGATATACCACACGTAACTTCCATGACAGCGACACACACCACGTGAAGGTGATGACAAGGCTGGACATGAGGAGAGCTTAAGCTGGGCCGAAGCCTTCCCGTCCCTGTGAGGGGGCCCAAGATGGTGGGTTCCTTCTCGCTACTTTCTGAAAATGTGTGGTTCGAGACCAAGATGTGCGCGGAGACGCCGAGTGGAGACGTTTAAAAAATAATTCCGGAGCACACATAATCGCGAAGTTATGTAAGTTAACTTAGCCCTAGTTCTCGGGATTTTCGGCATTACATCAAGAACACGTTACGCATAGAGCAACGATTATTGTTACTGCGTGCATTTACCAGCCCCTAAAGTTGGGAGTCTATAGAGGTACGGATGAAGGTTTCAATGTTAGGGTGTAGTTTCTACGATATACAGACTCCCTGGAATGAAAATGAAACCGGGATATTTATTCATGAACGGGATGTAGCAAAGGTTGATTTTATTTCCTGTAGAGCTCGGCTATAGTACTAAAAGTAAACACAAATCATTTAATTGAATTTGTACGTCATCAAGAGTCGGCCAGTGTCTACCAGACACCGAGCCCGTTCCTCCGTCGTGAAGAATCTATGCCAGGTCTCATTCTCTTGACTGTCAACCAGGCCACCCCTGGTTCCATCAAGCACCATTAATTTCCTTGAGTGATGAAATGGTTCCCAAGGTTGGTGACCGCTCACAAATCTCGAAATTGCCGTGGTAAATGCATTGGTAGTCTCGCGCAGGTCACTGGTCGCATGTTCACCTGCAACTGCAGGAAAACGACAGAGGAATGGCAGATCGAAACAATGGTAAGCGAAACCGTGGAATGCACTCTGCTCGAAAGTGTCGGGTTGGTCGAACCTTAGTACCATGACGTTACTATCGAAATTTCCCAACTTTTCTGAGAATAGACTGAAGAACGATTCGCCTGTCAACTTTACAATCCCGCGCAAAACAGTCTCCTTGTCGTGAGAGTCAAGTCCATAGGCATTTACGATCTCCATTTTCATGCTCTCATCTGGAATTACAGAGCCAACTGCTTCACGGATCTTCTCCACAGACAGTTTCGACCATGCAGGTCTAATATTGGCTGTCTCATTCTTCATAGAACCAATCAAAAGCCCATCAACCCGCTCTGGAAGACTTTCGATCTGGTCAAGTCGGACACGGCCAGGAAAACCAGCGAACCATTTAGGATCCCATGCGGGTCGGAGTAATAGTGCCCCATCGGAATATTCCGACATTTTATGATCTGGGATAGCCCTCAGAGCAGCGAGTTTCTCTTCTCCAGTAGCTGAATCCGATATGCCTGTTCTAGCGGCGAGCTGGTCAAATATTTCCTGGCATTCTGCGTCGGATGGAAATGAGATCACGGTCGTAGACATGACAAAACCCCTGCGACACAGTGGTACATCGGATACAAGATGGCTGAGAGCTGACCAGGCACCGGCTGATTGCCCGGAAATTGTGACGTTATCCGGATCACCAGCGAAGAGTAGAATATTGTCACGCACCTGTGATGTATGTCAGTTAGCCTCAAAGAGCTATATAGGTGTGGCAGCGGAAATACATCTCACCCATTCAAGCCCAAGTCGCTGGTCATAGAGACCTGGGTTCGGATGGTATTCCTCGCCTCTAGATCTGGCTTCGGCTGCCAGCTCGCTGGATGATAGAAACCCATAGTATCCAAGGCGATAGTTTAAGGTGACGAAGACGAACGGTTTCCCCAGCCTTCCGCTCTCCTCCACCAGATAATTGCCGTCTAGTAGTAGGTTAGCACATTTCGTGGAGCGACTAAAGACCCAGCGTACCATATTCGGAATTGCCATCGCCAAAGACAAAGCCACCGCCATGGATCCACACCATAACAGGCAACATAGCGCGTGCAGATACAGCCCCAGCCGGGGCATAGATATTTAGTCGGAGACACTCCTGTTCTGATACAGGCGTGTTCGAGGATTCTGTAACTCCCTCATAAAGATGCGAGCGGCGCATCCGACCATGGTTTACTGGTTGGGGGCAACGAGGGCCATACTGGGAGGCTGCAACTGCAGGGCCCAGAGAGGCTAGTGGAAGCGGTCGCGCAGGGCGAAACCTCTCAGTCACCTCAGCAAATTTAATGCCAAGGAAGTTTGCGACGCCCTGAGTTGACACGAAGCCAGAGACTGTAGTGTTGACGGAGTGAACATCAATTCGCGTCATCTTAGTACAGTTGGTCATCAATGTCGCTAGAAGTGGAAATCGGCAGTGTGAAGTCAGTATCAAGGTACGCCTCGAGTTGTCGGGCAAGTTCACCTGTAATAAAGTGTACGGGCTGACCGCTCTAGTGGGTGGCATGTGAATATCGTCGTCTCCAAGATTTGTAATCGCTCGATTACGTGGCATGCAATTACATGTCAGTCTTCCATAACATCGCCTTGTAGTTCATGATCGCCTCGCGACTCAAAGGTTTCGGCCTGGGCACTTGGATCTTGTTACTGTGCAGTGTGCAATCGAGGCCGGTGGCAATAATACTAGGGTCATCAGATAACTCCGGATGAGCAGCTGCAAATGCCGGGTCAAGCTTGACGGTTCGACGATCGTCCATTCGTAGAAGATTGAAGAGCTTTAACGCGGCTTGTCGAGATTGAAAGATTTTCTCTAAGGGAATTTTGGTCCACGTATCACCTGTGGTTAAAGGTTCAATCTCGAAAGGGCTCGCGGGGAGCGCGAATAGCTCTGGATTGTTCTCGTCATCAATCTCCCACAACGCCGTAGTCGAATCTACTGCTGAACTGGATATCAGGTCTCCCAGCGAGATCGTCTGAACGATGTCCCATATACGGAAGTAGCCCTTTTGTGCCGGGAAGCTCTCCATCCCGGTCACGATCTTAGTCAATTCGGCTTCAACCACGTATGACCTGACAAGTTCACATGATATCTCATCTAGTAACCAGCTATGGGAGTAGACCTCGATCAAGCGATCGCGAATAGAAGGAAAGAACACCCAGTCGACAATTCCTGGGTATGCAGCGCAGAGCTGGAGAGCAGTTGGACGGTGTGTGATCGGTAGTGTATTGTAGGTTTCCATACACGGATCAAGTTTCCATCTCATTAGTTTCTCAACTACCTTTGATGACTGTATAAAAGCCCACCAAACACGCATCTCGGGCCAGCAAGTATTGACAAAGGCATGTACCATAGTCGATATCAATTTAGAAAACCTACAAAGTGTCAGTCTTCGGAGGAAAGGATTTTGTGGCCTAGAAGCTTACGGCTCTATTCCATTCGCTAATCTCCGATCTCGATACGCAGGATTCTGTTTCGTAAAGTACTCGCAGACGGCCAGATGGGCTGAGAATACTGATGGGAAAGTTGCACTTCCCGGGGGAAATATTACCTCCAGTTGAGTTTTGTGTAGTACAACCCTTTCCGTGGCCTTTGGGGATGGAAACAGTAGCGGTGTTGGCAAATACATCGAACATTGAGGATTGTTGACTGTTTGAGCCCACTGAGAGGACACCGGGTTCATGTCGCCCACGTATGTGAAGGGTTGATTTGAAAAGTCGGGTCTATTCGAAGGTAACTGCTCTTCGTATTCCCCTGGGTGAAAGAGATCCTGCAAGTCAAACCCATTGTTTCCATTTGTTCTACATTCGCCCGCTTGCAATGCCTGAGAAAGTTGCGGAATGCTGTCTTCCTCCACACTAGTACCTTGAATTGTTGGGGTTTCGTTCTGTTCTGGCTGGGTTTCTGAAGGATCCGGATCAACCAAAACATCAGTTGTCGCGTCCTCAGAATGGTTAATGGTCGTTGATAAGTCTCCTTCTTGATCTGTATCTGGTTCATTATTGTCCTCATGTTCCTGGTTGATGCTCGTATTCGGCGGACTATCTTCCCCTCCAATTGGACAAAGCACCAGCGTTTCATCAATTGACTGAGCGATATTTTCAGCAACCCCGGATAGAGCAGTTACGAGGCTATTGATGCGAGTTTGGGCAGTGGCAAGCGCCTCTCGCAATCTCCGACACTCTTCCTGAGAGGCATTGAGGCGGGTGTTTTCGCTCTGCAATGACTCTGCCGCTCGCCGCTCAAGGTCTTTAATGTACCGCGCTTGACGCTCACGGAACGACTTCTGCGATACTCGATTCCGAGCTCGACTGGATTTGCGTCAATAATGCATGCGAAGCTAAACTTCTCCAGAGCAAAAAGTGACACGTACCGTTTCGCAATCGCTTTGTCCACAGTCTCGGAGGGCTGGGTCATGGCCAGTCGTCCAAGGGTCCAAGGTACTATGTAATTGTAGTCACGTGGAAGAGTATTTAAATATATTAAATAGGTGACTGTACGGGTGATTATGAACGAAAGCAAGGGACCTCTCCGCTGCAGGTGGGCACTTTATACCACCCCTTGGGGGGGCCATCAGAGCTACAACCCGGGTGTAAACTTACCCTGGAGAATGCGGGGTTGGCTTTAGCGTGGTCTAAAAAGCTCCAGAGTACAGTCACTGGTGGGGATGAAGCCGACTTGGCGAAGACTTGCAAGAGATCAGATCTCGACTTCATGGTAGTTGGCCCCCTATTCAGGACAAAAATCCTGTGCATGTATTTGAGCAGCACTCATGGCTCCTTGTGTTAATATAGACGAGCCACTGCTCGTTGACCGTCTTCTCCCAGCTTCATTTGACGCCTGGCTCCAAAGCGGTCATTATATTAGTACTACTACTTAGTACTTTTTCAACCCTTTATTAGTGTGCAATTTAGGAGGTATCGAAATGCGCCCAACAGGAACCCTTCCAACAGTGCATGGAAACATGGGAAATGGCTTTTCAGGGAGGACAATTGCAGTCACAGTGAGTACCGAAAGTATCGGGCCTATTTAAATGCATAAACTGACATAAGCCCCAGGGAGGCGGCTCAGGAATTGGCCTGGCTATTACTAGAGCATTAGCTATACTGGATGCAACAGTCTATGTCGCAGATATTATGAGCCATGCCCCCTCGGAACTCCAGGGTCTTCCCAATGTTCATTTCATCGGTAACTGTGATATCACGCAGAGAATGGCCTGTACGGAGTTCATGGATCGCATTCCAGGGAATTTATATGGCTTAGTTAATTGTGCTGGTATCTGCCCAAACGAAGGTAAAATGGCGTCAGACGAACTGTTCGCACGAATCATGGCTATCAACGTCACCGGATCGTGGAATATGGGCACCGAAGCCATCAAGCGGATGACCCAGCAGAAACCAGGCTCAGATTCAGGTCTCTTACCGGACTCAGAACGGACTCTTGGTGCTGGAGTGATCGTCAACATTGCCAGTGGCGCATCACTGCGAGGCATCGCGAACCTGGCAGCCTACTGCACATCCAAACATGCAGTGCTGGGGATGGCTCGATCATGGGCTAGGGACTGGCCGACATTACGAGTTAATGCTGTTGCTCCTGGTTAGTTATTTTCTAGCCATGATATTACATGTAGGACTTCACTAACGAAGAGCACAGGTGTAACCGATACCCCTCTTTCACGAGGTGCGACGAGTACGACAGGAAATAAGGAGGAGTTGGAGAGGCTTGCGGCACAACTCTCGTCACGAATTCCCTTGGGTAGAATGGCGTATGCGACGGATATTGCTGATGTGGTCCTGTTTGCCTTGTCGGATGCGGCGAGTTTCATGACAGGCCAGGTTATCCCTGTCAACGGGGGCTCTGACTAGCGGAATACCTTTTCCACACTACCTGTGGTATTAATTTTCGATATAGATTAGGAATTTATCCAAATTAATCTGTGTCTCGTTTTCCATGCAAAGATGCCGATAGTGGTAGTACCTAGCTACCACCGGAGGAGGCCATACAAAGTTACCGAGCGGAAATTGGAACACTAAAGTACTACCTACATTGTGCAATTTATAGTTCAGCAGGGGATGAACATTTGCGTACAATGAGAAAATATGTGTGGTAGCGAAGGACCTAAGCCATGCAAGAAGAGCCCATGTTGCGAGCACAAAACCAAGGGTCAGGAAATACCTGAAACTAGAGGTGGGGGAAAATAAAACCGAATAGTTAGCGTTGACACTTAAATATCAGTGCTCTTGAGAAGATTTACTCCAAGAGATTCACTTACGAAAACTCGAGCTTATGCTATTATGATGGAGTCAATCGCGGCATATCAGCGATCGATAGTAAGTTGCTACCTTAGGAAACGGGTCCAGTAAATCGAGTAAAATATGCGGGTTGTATCCTACCATGATTGCATTTGACATGAAGGTAGACCCATTGCTCATTATTAATACATGAGGACTCAGTTAAATCAATATGATAATTCATTGTTCTCTATTTGAAAATGTTGAGCTCGCATACGACCAATTATATTCACAAATTTACGGACTTGTATGCGCATTCCCCAATCCACGGGCCCAGCGATATTCAGTTCGCTTGGCCGACGATCCCATTGACCTGATCACCTCTCTTAACTTTTGCCGGCAACATACCCCCTGGGCTTTCGTGAGTCCCAAGGTAGTAAGCTAGATCACTACCATCGAACTCTTTGACAGTGAAACCATTCCCAAGGAACGCAAAGGGATTTCCGTGCTCATATTTTATCACATAATCCTCGTACCTGGGTGAATCTAGGAGCTCGAAGTAAACTAGCCGTGATCCGGGAAAGATTGCCAACTTCCCGTCAAGGCGTCCTTGCTTAAACCACTAATGCCGGTCAGCAGGGTAGATATATAACTTACCCAACGAGGGTATGTACTTACACTCGGACATTTGCCTGACCACGCGGTCCGCTGCAGAAATAAATCTGCATGTTCCGTGAATGCCTCACATACTTCTCTTCGTGGGGCCAGGGACCGGATATTTTCCTTCTGGATCTTCTTAATAATCTTGATAACGTGGTGCATGACATGCTCAATGATGGGAATGAAGGAGCCATGCCCGAGCGGTCCGTACGGCCCTACTCCCATCCAGTAATTGGGAACTAATGATATATAAGCAGATGGTCAGAGGACGGGGATTGGTCATCTTACTCACATTCAGGCACGCTGATTGAGATGTACGAAAGTGGCTGACCCGCCATCACGTCTTGGAGATTCTTCCCATAGGCGGTGATGGGGAAACGGGGCACCCAACTTGTATTGAACCTTTTGTCTTATTAGACCGGCCTTAACTTAGTAGTCTGCGAGGAAACTTACCCGGTAGCGCAGATAATAACATCAACTTCATACTCCGTTCCGTCGACATTGACAAAACCAGTGGGGGTGATTTTCTGCATCCCTTGGACAAATGTCTTCACGTTGGGTCGAACCAGTGCTTCAAGGAAGCCGTTTCCTGGCTATAGTCTGGTGTTAGTAGGGGCCCGCAGGACATCGATAAAGGAAAGGCATACAGTTGGGCGGCGGCAGCCAACATTGAATGCCGTGGGTATCAACTTGTCAACTAGCTCCTGATTGTTCGAGAGCCTCTGCTTCATTTGATTTGTAGAAAACTAGCACAAGAGCTCATTAGTATAAAAGGATATAATCATTCAGCACTTCCCCTAGCAAATATACCTCTTTCGCCTGTGCCGCGTCTGGTGTCCCATTCAGAATGAATTTGAATCGTTGATTGAGTTCACTTTCGATTTGCTTGCAGTAGTCAAGGTATGCTGCTGGGTCTCTAGCAAACTGCGCCTTTTGTTCGGAGGAATCTACAACATGTCAGTCATCATAGATGGAAAGCGGTAGTATAAGCCACCCACATTCAAAATTTGCGCCGTTCGGCCCCGCATGGTTTTGAGCAAAGCCAGCCGTAACCCATGTTGGGGATCTAATCCAAGTAAACAGCTGGTCTACTTGGCTAGAAATTTCCGCCGTCACTTGAATTCCACTGCTGCCCATCCCAATTACTGCGACCCGCTTGCCCTTGAGATCTATGCTAGTGTCGTAACTGGCCGTATGGCACAGCTTGCCCTGGAAAGAATGCAGCCCTTCAATTTCAGGCCATCTCCAGTTGCTGGTCAGGTTAACCCCCAAATTCAAAAATATAAAATTTAAAAGCTGAAGGAACGTACTTGAGAACGCCACTTCCGTTTATCAATACTTCTGCCCTGTCGACAAAGGTCTCACCTGATAGAAGATTTTGGACTGTTACCTCCCAGGTCCCAGAATCCTCATCCCAAGCCGCCGCCTTGACTTCATGGCTGAGGGAAAAGTACTTATTCAAGTCGAAATTATCAACCACATCTCGTAAATATTGCCAGATCTCTTCAGAATACGAGTAAAACCGAGACCAGTTTGGGTTTCGTGCCCATGTAACTAAGGTTGCTTAGAATTGTGCAGATAACCACTGCGCGATGAAATCACGAACCTGATAGTTCACCGAAGGAATGTCACAGGCACATCCAGGATACCTAACAGAAAAAAGTTAGGGGAGAAAATTCAGTGTCCACAGAGATAAGTATAATTCACCTATTCTCAAACCATGTCCCCCCAATATCGCTATTTTTATCATAGCAGGTCAACGTAACTTTCGTGAGCTCCTCAGGTAGAAACTTCGCCAGGCAAATCCCAGATATGCCTGCTCCAATATGAATAACCCGGATAGGTTTTGAAGTACCGCAGAGACGTTCCTGAATCTTGTATCCATTGGCGTTTTGTCTTGGCCAGCCGTAAATATCAGGTTGTTGTTCAAACTCCGGCCAGTTCTGGCTCGAAGACGGCGCCGGATTTCTCTCGCTGGCTTCCCTCATAATTTCAGTATTGTACTGTACTTTGGAAGGCGTGGATAGTCAATGCTTTCGAGGTATCAATACAGGTCGAATACGTTTATGTTATGAGATGCCGTTGATATTTGGGTGGAATCTGAATAGTACAACTCTACAGCCAATCCAACCTCGGCCGGTGGGCCTGTCCTCTCGCGATGATGTGTGGCCAGGCATTCGTAAACAATTGTTCAGAAGCCCCCATAATGACAGCTTACCGCAACCTCCTGTTCGGTAGCACTAGTTCTCGTGAAGCCAACTGGCTATGTCCCATGTGAGTTACGTGTGTGGTGTTAGGTAACAAACGAGTACGTGTGTGATTTGGTGATGTCCTAAATAGTATTTAAGCCGCCAAGGAGGAGCCATGAAAGCTTCAAACTTAAATAAATACTCCACATTTTAGAGAGATGAATATGTGGAGAAGAATACTAGTAGTAACCCATCCTGCTAGTAGTAGTAGTTATCTGTAGAAGAGTAATCAACATACTATGTTTAAGTACCAGGTGTTGGTGACTTCGCAGTCGCTCGAGATATGCGGTTAAAAAATACTAAATATCGTTCCAGCACTGTTTTATAATCGAGACACTACCAAACATCCTGCACCACGATGAAGGGGTAAGTGACTTCTTAAAATACTTAAAACAGCAAATTATTTTAATCATTTTGAATAGTGTCGCCCTCATAACAGGCGCTGCCGCAGGCATCGGCCGTGCCGTTGCCCACACATTTGTTGCGGAAGGATGTACGCGCCTGATTCTCGCGGACCGCAACAGCGAGGGCCTGCAAGCCGTCTCCCAGGAACTCGAGAATCTCGGGTCGGATATCCAGACCTGCATTGTTACATGCGACATATCAATTGAGGCAGATGTGCAAAGAATGATTGACGAAGGCGTCAGGGCATTCGGCGCTATTCATTATGCTGTTAACAATGCTGGGGTATCCAGCAAACCCAGGGTGCGAACGCATGAACTTGAAGTGCAGTCCTACGATGATGTGCAGAACGTGAACCAGCGAGGGCTGTGGCTTTGTGAACGCGCAGCACTCCGGCAGATGTTGAAGCAGGGCTTGGACTTGCAATCAAGGTGGGTGGAATCACACATCGGATGGGTCGCGCGCGCCCTAGTACTTACAACTCACATGTTTATTTGTATGTACTATAGGGCCGGAGCACCAGCACAGCGAGGATCAATCGTCAACATCTCGTCGATATTTGGCCGTGTTTCACATGAGAATGTCGGAGCTGTAAGTGCCCATTAGGTTTCAAAATTATTTTTCATTAAGACTCACTCAAACAGTATGCAGCTTCAAAAGCTGCCGTTCTAGGCATATCCCGGACGGATGCCTGTGCTTATGGTCGGGATGGAATTCGAGTCAACTCTGTGATGCCGGGCTTCATTCGGACACAATGTATGTTTCCAGAAACCGATATATCGTGAAAGCTTTCAGCACTGATTAAAACTCCACAGTAACTGATGTGCAAATTCGAATGGGTAACTACAAAGAGTCCATGGTGGACGCCATTCCCATGAGGCGGTGGGGGTCCCCGGAGGAGATCGCTGAGGCTGTTGTATTTTTGGCAAGTGAGAAAGCAAGTTTCATTACAGGAGAAGAGTTGGTAGTCGACGGAGGATCGCTCACCACGACGGTGAGGTAGACAAAGGTTATTGCCCCGTGATGAGGGGGATTTAATATAGTAGTACTTAGTACTAATGACCGAAGCAAGGAATTTCCCCCTTGGCTGCGGGCAATCACTCAGCGTGAATGGGCCTGTTTGAACTATAAATGAAAGCAATGGATTTTTTCCGTGTGTGTGTGCAATTACTATCAATCTTTCAATGTGAGTACTCCGTAAAGCTCAACATAAATATTACATAAATTCAATTAATTAGTAATACTAGTATATTATAATATATAAAAGTCACTTCATCGAAAGTGTAAACATAAGAAGAACCAATAAGAGTTCGCCGCGATTTCAACACAACACAACTCTTAAAATTTTTGCCAATTCTCTCACGTTGCGTGAACGCCGATATGAACAAACAACTTACACTATGAGAGTAGGGTGATGAGAGATTGAGGTCATGATGAGGGTGATCAATGCGCTGGCTAACCCTACCCAAGAGCCCGTGGAAATAATAAAACATTTGTGGTGCTCCCTAGTTAGTTACCAGAAGGTAAAAAATCAGGGGGGAGGGATAGAGCCAGATCCCTCCCCCCAACCCCCCCTCCAATTTACCAAGGAAGCCTGTAATGAAACGAAAAGGAAGAAAAAAAGAAAGAAAATCGAATTCCGTATTTCCCGCCCTTCACCCTTTCTAATAAGAAGGACTTGCTATGTAATTTAATGTTAAGTTATATTAGTTAACCTCGTTCCCTCCAACCCACATCCACTCCGATTTAATATGAAAATAAAAACCACCCGACCAAAATTATCATCATCAAATTATTATCAACAACCAAATATCAAATGGATAATAAAAGAGCCCAATCCGGACCTCTTATTCCCCTATCCCCAAAAGCTCCTCACACAACAACCCAACCTCCATTTTTTTTTACAAACTAACCTCAACCCGGCCCTCGGCCCCGGGAGCTCCCTTCTGCAAGGTGGGCAACAAATAGGTAATATCATCCCATGGATGCCTATACAAGCCCGTGCGCAACCGCTTCTGATCCAAGAAATGCGCAATCAACCCAATGCTCCTGCCTAGCACGAACAGGCCGTTCAGCACGCCCATAGACAGGTAATCCTCCGCCTCTTCTGGGGAGAAGGCGCCGCAGTTCCGTAGCAGGTCGACGAAGCAGACGGCCACGCAGCCATCGACATTGAGGATTAGGTTGTCCTTTTTGGAGGTTGTGACGGTCTCGACGGCGATGGCGTAGTCGAGGAGTTTGTGGTTTGGGAAGTTTTTGTGGACGAATTCCTTGACGAGTTCAACGCGGAGGTCTGGGTTGGCGCGGGATTTTACTTTGTGGCCGATTCCGGGGACTGTAGGGTGAGTTTTTATGTTAGTTGGTGGAAAATAAAATAAAAACAAAAGGAAAGGGGGGGAAGGGGGGGAAGGGGGGGGGTTAGGTTAAAAATATAAAAATGCAATAGATAAAAATAAGGGATACGCACTTAGTTTATTCTCCTTACGCATGGTATCGACAAAGTCACGCGGGCTGAGACCTTTATCGAACGCCTTTGTGAACTCCTCTGCAGCGCCGTCGAGGGCACCGCCGAACCGCGAGCCGATGGTCAGCAGGCCAGACACCAAGGCACTGATGAGGTCCTTGCCAGCTCTGGTAGTAATGATCGTGTTCATGGCACCGGACACGGCGGGGCCGTGGTCAGCTGTCAGCATGAGAACCATCTCCAAGAACTTGCTGGCGTAGGTGGGCAGGCGACGACGGAACCAGAGCAGCGACATGACGCCACCAATGCCGATATCTTCTCGGAAGACGTCTGAAATGGGCATGCCGGCGTACAGCAGCTCCTGGCCGCGGTCGTCGGAGATTGTGGAGATGAAAGCGGCGGGTTTGCGGATGAGACCAAGTTCCTGGGCCCAGGCGTAGTCGATGGGGATCTTGGGTGGGACAGGCTCTGGTTGGGGCTTGATGGTACCTTGCTTGACGAGTTTCTGGTAGACCTCCGCGAGGGTCTGGGGTAGTTCTTCGAAGGTGTCTGGGACGTGGATGCCCGCTTCCCGCATGCACTTGTTTTTCATGACTGCGGTTTCGAGTTCAGAGTTTGCGGAGGCGCCTGCGTGGCCGAACTGAACCTCTGTTTTGAACAGGCTTGCGCATGTGCCGATGGCCCATGCGACGACTGGTTTGGTGATGGTGCCGTCCCGCACGGCCTCGATGACGCGGTACTCTTCTACACCACCAACTTCACCGAGGAGCACGAGGATTTTGCATTCCGGGTCCGCCTGGTATCGCAGGAGATGGTCAATAAATGAGGTCCCGGGGTATCTGTCACCTCCAATGGCGACACCCTCGTAGACACCGTCTGTGTTTTGAGAAATGATGTTGTTGAGCTCGTTGGACATGCCTCCTGATTTGGAGACGTAGCCAACGGAACCCTTGCGGTATAGTTTCGAAGCAACAATGTT
>LGUA01000343.1:0-19793 GCA_001660665.1 Emergomyces africanus
ATATAAATTATACCGCCACGATCGCCTCCCGCCGTGATACAATATATTTTGTGGCGCTGGAGTTAGCTCTTATCTTTATTTCTTGACTTTCTTTGTCGTGTCCTCAATATCGTTTGTGTTCATAAAAATAATATTTGCCCATCATCTATTTCGACGATCCTGGGAACCGAATCCGCCCCAGCTCCCTGACGGCTTCCATGATGTCCCCGTAGAGTGTTTGGCTACCGTTGAGCTGGAGGTAGCGGCGGATGAATATCCACTTCCAGTATTGTTTGTGTAGACATATTCGCCGTCGACATATAGGGCTCCCGCAGTGAGGGTGCTGCGGTGCTTGCGTCGGGCATATCTTTGTTCAAGCCGATAAAGCTCCAGTCTAAGGAATAAAAGTGTTAGTTAATACTATATAGATTAGATAGCAAGAGAGAAGGGGGGTAAGTGATAACCCCACGGCGCATAGGAATAAACATATAATATAGTAAGAATAGCACACGTACTGGCATGTAATTTCTCGAATAGACCCATTTTTGGTGATGAAATATACCTGATTATTTCACTTAGACCTTGCTGCGTTTTTCATCAGATACAAGGTTGTCTCAATAACAACGCTTAGTCCGTTTAACTTTCAACCGACAGCCCCCGCTGCGAATGAGTTCAAATCAAGAGAGTTTTTGTATCGGTCCTCCTGTCTTCTGCCAATTCGTTTACTCTTTGTTTTGTGTTCGAACACAAAACATTCAGAATTTCGATATCTGAGGAATCAACTCCCGAAATGAGGCGCCAACTGACAGTTTATAAAAAAGTGACGTTGGGTAGATATCGTATCTGCGAGTTGAGGCGGATACCCCGAGATCCTTCGATGCCTCGAACTTAGTTCGCCAGTAGCTAGGACGCTTTGTCGGGATGTCCTCGTTAACTGGTTTTCCGCTTCTTAAAAATACCCCCCACCCGTTCAAAAAAATTAAAAAAAATAAATGAAGCCCAAAAACAGAGGCCTAGTAAAGCGGAGAACCGAAAGAACCAAAGATGGCCTCAATTGATATAATGGGTGGGAAATGAATCAACGAATGTGTATGTACTGTGGGAAGACGGACGGGACCCTGTTCCAGCTAAATACCAACCTGTCAGCTGGGAGCATATGTGACAACGAACATATATATCATATAATATGGGTTATGTCTCATAGTCAACGACGTATCGAAGACGAAGTTCCAAAAAGGCACCTTCAATATACAACAGGAACTGAATCGGAGGTGGGACGAACCTGTTTGGAGGGGAAATGCGAGACACACTTATTTATGGGAGATGGAATAAATAATTGATGTGGGGGAACCGATTGAAGATGCTCCTTGAAGGGGGGTTCGATTTATTTATTGTAGGTTTAAATGAATGGATTTTAAGGTAAATAAAAGGAATGAATAAACAAATAAATAAACAAATGATGGATGATCATAAGGAGTGTGGCAAAACTACAACAATCAACACCGTTGCTTATCGGGAGAGGTTGAGGTTCCAAGGAACAGAGGGGGAGAGCCACAACAGAGAGAGAAAAAGAGAGAGAGAGAGGGAGGGAGAGAGAGACGGAGACGGAGACTCTGTCTGGGACGAGAACCCCCCCCAACTTTCGAAACAGTTTGAACCGCGGGCTCAAAAGACACGAAAGTGTTTTACACACTAGCAATCCCGCCGGTTGGTTGTGGAACACATTTTGTTTGGCTGTTATTTACTCCGTGCACTCTCCTGGATCCTTTTTTTTTCTCTTTTATCTTGGGCCGCTTGGTTGCAGTGGGCCGGCTAGCAAGATGGACGGTTCAACACTGACTGACTTCACTAGTCGCGGGCTAAAACATCACTCTTTTGTTTCTAGAACTACTCCGTACCAATGGCCTGGATAAACTTATCGGGGGAGTAACTGCGTTCATCGTTCAGGCTCTGGCGGCTTTGCGAACTACGCAGTACAACGCAACTCTTAGCTTTGGAGGTTTGGGGGGGGGCGGGTTGACAGGCATTGAGAAAGCTACAAGGGGGTGCAAACTGGCATGAAAGTGCTCAGACCCCTGACTGCAATTAAATAGAGAAAATAGATCTCACAGGAAGAAAAAGTCAGAGTAAGTACGGAGTACTTCTGTGTTTAAGTTATTCTTGTTCCCCTGGTGAGAACCTCAGGGGCCGCAATTCAGGGGGTTGAAGCGCCAATATTTAGGGTCAAAAAAGGTTTGTAACGAAGCGAAAGTGTAAAAAAAAACCTTTCTCTGATATCAGAGTGATGAGATGATATTTAAACATTTGTTATTTGGTGTTATGAGCTCATTCATAGCGGGACTTAATAACGTCCTTCCTAGCCTTTTTTTTTTTTTTGATATAAAAGCTATAATTGTCTTGATGTTTTTGATTTTAGAATCCGGTTAAAATAGTATCCTATTTTTGCCATTTAAAAAGTGCTCAGGTACAGTACATTATCTCAATAAAAATATATGGGTTAGTAGTGCATGTTCTTCTAACAATCCCATGTATCAAATCAGAGCAGTCTATATTGATGAGTAACATTTAACATCTTACACATGATTTAGATCAAATACGAGACCGTCCGGCGGAAGACATTCTGGAGCTAAGGTGCAATCACCATCACCTTCATCTCCAGCATCACTACGATAACAATAACTACCATGTACAAAAGAAAGGCAGCCCAATTGAACATTGGGTAGACACTTCATCCTGGCCTTTCACTCCCTCTTTCGACAGTAACATCCTAATCCCACCATTCCCCAACGAATCCGCCAGCATCGTTCCCCACTGTTTCTCATCCATCCAAAGTCTTTCTGGGGTCTCGGTTGCGTCCTCGGAGAGTCTGTGTTACCAGACCCCTCTGGATTATCGCGGCATTTTCATATACCGCAATGAGCCGCCAGAACACCTGATGCAGAAGGCTAGGCATATCATTTCGGAGGAAAGGGAACCCTCTACTGCTACTACTCTGTTGCATGATGCGGTCGATCTGCAAGAACTCAGCAAGCTCCCCCGCAGCCTTTGGGACGCTACAGAAGAGGAAGTATTCGAAGAGCTAGGGAACCGCATGACTCCCGGGCGTAATCCTGACAATTACCGTGATGGAGATAATGACAGCGATGACCGCCCTCTCCCCGCCACTTTAGCCTGTTCAATCAAACAGCCATGGACCCAGTCCGTTCCGGTTCCCCTACTTCCTGATTTCCACACGGCACCCTTCCTCCCGGATCCAACCCCAGATAAAACCTATGGGTTTTCGCATGATGCATTCACACATGCCCAACATGCCATAATCCCCACACTTACCGAATCTGCTGCTGCTGCGGCTGCGGTTGGATCTGAATCTGCATCTGGATCTGCTTCTGCTTCTGCTCCTGGTAGCGATACCGAAACGGAAATCATCCCCAGTCCCAATCCCATAAGGAATCATGCGAGCCAAGACGGCCACCTCCTTTTCCCATTCTTCATTGTCGAATTCACCTCCCTCGCCACTGGCGGCACCCACCACACAGCAACAGACGAAGCCAGCAGCGCCGCCGCTATATCCCTAAACAGCCTCCTAGAGCTCCATCGTCGAACCGTTGGCACCCACCAGTTCGACCACGAACAGCCTTGGCTCTTCTCGCTAACTATGGACCAGCAGATTGCGCGGTTGAACGTGCATTGGGTTACGATCAGTGATAGGCCACGGACGAGGAAAGCACAATCTCAATCCCCACAGAAAGAGCGTCGACATACTACAGCAGCTACATATAGGTCAAGCAGCACCCGCCTCTTCAACACGGAGTTACTCTCCATCTACGTCCTCAGCGACATCAATGCCCTGCACGATCTCCAGAGGGCGATATGCAACATCTTGCGCTATGGCACGGAAATTCTGCTTCCTAAGGTGCGTCTACTACTTGATCTATGCCAGCACCAGCCGCATGAGAGATGCAGTGTGCCATCGTCAAATCAGACGGAGACGGGCACGGGTACAGAGCGAGAACTAGTCCGGGATGGTGAGGGTGAGGGCGATGGAGAAGGCGAAGGTGAGGTAGGTTCTCGTCGTCCCAGTGTTATTGATGGATCTGCTAGGGAAGGTGACAGCCATGGGTATGAGGACCAACAGCAAGTGCAGGAGCGGAGCAATCAGGGCCAGCAGGAGACATGGCAGGAGGATGTGCCAGATGTCCTTCTATGACAACGCTGGTGCTGACGATGATGGTAACGATGATGCGCGGTTCATGGCGGGGAGTGAGTGGATCTCCGCGAGGGGTTTGTTGGGAGAACAAATATCAATATCCATTTTGACTTGGCGCGCATATATTTTTGAGTTGGAAGGTTTAGGTCGATACGCGTTAGTTTGGCTTTGGACGGTTGAAATCATGACATACAACTATACTAGTACTAGTATGATTGGGCTAGATCAGGCATGGATAGGATTTTCACAATTTATATGGGCGAGCGATGATGATGGTTCGGCTTGGTAGTAGTATGGATCTCAAGGTTGTTTGCGGGTATTCCCGTCTCTCCAGTGAGGAGATGAATGGGGGGGGGGGGGGGGGGTGCAGGGATAATATGGATGAAACGCATGGAGGCTTGCATATTTTTCCTTCTGAGATGTCATTTTGTTTCAATTGAGCCTATTTTATAGTTTTATATATTACCCTATTATATTAAGTTCAAAAGATGCATTTGTCTGTTGCTTTATTCTATTTTATTATTTTCTCCCTTCTCCCTTTAAATTCGTACATCACAGAGAACTTTATTTCGAATCCGGCCTACTGAACCTGCATGCATTTGTCACACGACAAACCCAACCTTTATTCAAACATCTATATAGTAGTACGGAGTACTACTGCATAATTTACGGCTTCACTTTGCAGATAAATTCCAGCCGGGTCTTTTTATGACATCATCCATGGGCAGCGGCAGTCGGCCGCTCAAATCCCCGCAGTTGCAGCTGGATAAAGGAAAATAGTAACAAACATAGTAAGCTTCACTCTGCTCGTTTTGTGCGCAAAACTGTGGAGCAGTATTAGCATTGGAAGCGACAGTCTGTCTGTGTATACCTTTCACATGCATGTATGAGGTGTTATACAGCAGGACATGTAGTAGTTAGGAAATAAGAGAAGGATGAAATTACGAGTGGTTTAGTTTTCGATGACAGAATCAATAAGTTCTATAGTGGGGGGCATATGGCGGATTCCTCCTTGCAGAAATCCGCTTTCCTCACCTTTTGGCCCCTCCCTTCCCTATCCACTCCTCGGACAGATGATAGTATGCAAGCAAAAAGATGATAAAAAAGAGAACATATTTCGCCTTCCTTCGCGGGGTTAGCTAGTACTATGTTAGGCATGAGTGTACTAGTAGTTGTATGCAGAAGGTAGTGGGAGTAATTGTCTAACAAAACTCGATGATACTAGTATATACGCGCCCGTCTCAAGACGGTGTAAAGAGTAATAAATAGAGAATAGGTGGCCCAATGTTAGATGATGAATGATGAACTGTACTATGTTGGGCATCAAAATGGTCCCTTTTTTTCTTTTTTTCTTTCGAGACAGGGTCCAGTTGGAGGGGCACTGGGCAGGATGAGAGAGGTGGGTCAACTGGGTGTAAGTACCATGAGATTGAAAAAGGAGATACTATAGAAGGAGACGAGGGGGGTGAGGGGGTGGAAGAGTGAGGGGTAATCGCGGCGTTGTGCTGGCTGCCTTTAGACTCGCACTTAGAGCTTACTTTATATGTAGTGGTGTGGACTGATGTACAGTACATACACACTAGAACTGCTGCGTAGTTGAATGTCGTCGTCGGAGTATGGTGATGTGATCATTGTATGGTGTGGCTGATCTTGATCTGATAAGATAATCTGGCTTAGTCATATGTCTGTTCCATGGATCCATTCGTAGCACGTGACTATATTTCGTAAAGGGATTAGCGCATGAAGCTTGGACCATCTGCAGAGTTTAAGTTAGTCATCCATCCATGTCTTCGGTGGGAAAAAAAATATTGGACACTCATTAGAAAGGAAAGTACAGTGTACGGAGTAGCTACGCCAGCCATGTCTTATTACGATTTATGATCTTATTGTTTGTCTGGGTTCCGCCTATGAACATACCCTATTCCTTTTTCTCACCCCGTCTAATTCCCCAAGGGGAGCTCGAAAAGGGGTAATGCCTCCGCGACGAAAAGCAGCTCCTCCAGCGGACCCCTCCAAAGTATGCAATAACCAATAACTAGTATTTATACCAGCAACCAATATAAGACTGACAAATTTCATGTACACAGGAATCAGACTCTTTACCTCTCCCAGTTATGCCTGGAAGCCCCATCAAGCGGAAACGTGCGGCGCAAACAGCTCCAGTAGTTAAAGCAACCCCCGCTCCAGGCTCTGTCCCCGCCCCCGCCCCTGCCTCTGCCCAGGTGCAGTCGGCGGAGTCACATAAGCATGACCATTCACATCATAAGAAGGGAAAGAGAGGAGGTGATGTATGTGATCTTGATACATAGCAGCTAGAGACTGTGAAAGTAAAGGTAGATTTGCTATTTGCTAACGGTCTAAAAAAAAAAAAACCGAATGCAGGACTTCGATGCCCTCCTCAAACCCTTCTACTACAGCAAATCCCTCACAGATCCGATAAACACCGTACAGGATAAATGGAACCTGCTTCCCGCTTTCCTCAAGGTTAAGGGTTTAGTCAAGCAGCATATCGAGTCGTATAATTACTTCGTGGAGGTTCAATTGAAGAAGATCGTGCAGGCGAGCGCGGAGATTCGTAGTGATGTCGATCCGAACTTCTATATTAGGTACCTATTCTTTTTTAATATTGTATTCCTATTTTTTACTTGGGATATGTGCGTTTCAAATGTCTGCCAAATCTGCTTGACTCACTTTTTTAATTTTTTTTTTAATTTTCTTAGATTTCACGATATCTACCTGGGCAGTCCCCGACGGGCAGACGAAGAACAGGATTCTAAATTTGACGTAGCATCCACAATCACACCGAACGAATGTCGGCTGCGTGATATGACCTACGCAGCCCCGATCCTCGTCGATTTCGAATATGTCCGTGGTAGACAACGGGTCAAGCGGAATGGGACCGCTATTGGTCGGATGCCGGTGATGTTGCGGAGCTCCAAGTGTGTCTTGTCGAATAAATCGGAGGCGGAGATGCAGTTGTTGCAGGAGTGTCCACTTGATCCTGGTGGATATTTCATTGTTAATGGGACGGAGAAGGTAATTCTGGTACAAGAGCAGCTGAGCAAGAATCGGGTTATTGTGGAGACGGATCTGAAGAAGGAAATTGTGCAGGCTTCGGTTACTAGGTACGTTGTTTTTATATTTTTACCTTTGGGAGGACAGGTCACGTTAACAGTCGGTCGTGGCAGTTCCTCAAACGAACGGAAGTCGAAGAGTTATATCATCCTGAAAAAAGAGCGGATATACATGAGACATAACGTTCTTAATGAAGATGTCCCAATCGTCATCCTTCTGAAAGCAATGGGCATCCAGTCAGACAAAGAAATGCTACTTCTTGTTGCCGGGATCGACAGCACATATCAAGAAGACTTTGCCATTAACTTCGAGGAGTCTGTCAAACTCGGTATATATACCCAGCACCAGGCGCTGGAATATATCGGCAGCAGAATCAAGATCAACCGCAAACCTAATAGCTTTGGCGTTACCCGGCGAAATCATGTCCAGGAAGCCATCGAGGCGATTTCCTCAGTTATAATTTCACACGTTGTCGTGGAAAGGCTGAACTTTCGCCCCAAGGCGCTCTATGTCGCACATATGGCTCGGCGGGTGTTGATGGCGAAGCATGATCCCAGTCTAGTGGATGACCGGGACTACGTGGGGAACAAACGCCTGGAACTGGCCGGTCAGCTTCTGGCATTGTTATTTGAGGATCTGTTCAAGAAGTTTCAGTTTGATATCAAGATGAATATCGATAAAGTGCTGAAGAAGCCTGTGCGGACGGAACAGTTCGATGCATATGGTGTCGTCGCGATTCACGGAAATCACATCACCCAGGGCATGAACCGGGCCATATCCACTGGTAATTGGAGCCTGAAGCGTTTCCGCATGGAACGAGCCGGCGTTACGCATGTATTGAGTCGACTGAGTTATATCGCCGCTCTGGGCATGATGACCCGTATTTCAAGCCAGTTTGAGAAAACTCGGAAAGTCTCGGGACCTCGAGCTCTGCAGCCGTCTCAGTTTGGCATGCTTTGTCCCTCCGATACACCGGAAGGAGAGGCTTGTGGTCTGGTAAAGAACTTGGCGCTCATGACACATATCACCACTAACGACGAGGAGGAGCCTGTGAGGAAGCTGATATTCGCCCTTGGTGCAGAGGACGTACAGACTGTTGGTGGTCGTGAGTTGCACGGACAGGGTGCTTATATTATTTTTCTAAACGGATCCCCCATAGCCTTAACGCGACGGCCGAAATTTTTCCTTAATTCGTTTCGACGGCTGCGGCGGACGGGCCGGGTTTCAGAATTTATTAGCGTCTTCATCAATCACCATCATCACGCTGTGCACATAGCAACGGACGATGGGCGGATATGTCGTCCGCTGATCATCGTTGAAAACGGGAAATCAAAGGTAACAGCCCGCCACCTCCAGATGCTCAGGAAGGGGACAATGGAATTCGACGACTTCTTAGCTCATGGTCTGGTGGAATATCTGGATTGTAATGAAGAAAACGACTCGTACATTGCCGTCTACGAAGCAGATATCACTGATAGCACGACGCATTTGGAAATCGAACCGTTTACTATCCTTGGCGCTGTGGCTGGTCTCATTCCTTACCCACATCATAACCAATCCCCCAGAAATACATACCAATGCGCTATGGGTAAACAAGCCATCGGCGCCATTGCCAACAACCAATTCCTCCGTATCGATTCCCTCCTCTACACCATGGTCTACCCTCAAAAGCCCATGGTGAAAACGCGAACAATCGAGCTGATCAAATACGACAAGCTCCCTGCAGGCCAAAGCGCTACCGTTGCCGTCATGAGTTATTCAGGCTACGATATTGAGGATGCCCTCGTCCTAAACAAAGCATCCGTCGACCGCGGTTTCGGCCGTTGCCAGGTCTTCCGCAAATACTCCACCAACCTCAAATCCTACTCCAACGGCACAAAGGACAAACTTAAAGGTCCCGACCGCGAAAACGGCCTCCCAATCCGCAAACACGCCCTACTAGATAACGACGGCCTCGCTGCCGTCGGCGAGAAAGTAAACCACGGCGAAGTTTACATCAACAAAGTCACACCAGAAAACGCCCTGTCGTCCGGCATTACGGGCTCAGACGCCGGTAGACCAATCGCCTACATCCCTTCCCCACAGACCTACAAACTCCCGGATCCTAGCTACATCGACAAGGTCATGATATCTGCCACCGAGGCCGAAAACCAACTCATCAAAGTACAAACCCGTCAAACCCGCGTGCCGGAAGTCGGCGACAAATTCTCCTCCCGCCACGGCCAAAAGGGCGTTGTTGGCATTATTGCCGAACTCGCAGATATGCCGTTCAGTGATCTCGGAATCGTCCCGGACATCATCATGAACCTCACGGGTTTCCCTCGCGCATGACTGTGGGCAAAATGTTGGAGCTGGTCGCAGGTAAAGCGGGCGTTCTGTCCGGCCAGTTCCAATACGGGACCGCCTTCGGCGGCAGCCCCGTTGAAGAAATGTCCGCGATCCTTGTCGAACATGGCTTCTCATATGGCGGCAAGGATTACCTCACCTCCGGCATCACGGGGGATCCGCTCCCCGCTTACGTCTTTATGGGCCCCATATATTACCAGAAACTGAAACATATGGTGCAGGATAAGATGCATTCGCGGGCGCGGGGCCCGCGGGCGATCTTGACGCGGCAGCCGACAGAGGGGAGGTCGCGCGATGGTGGCCTGCGGCTCGGTGAGATGGAGCGCGATTGTCTGATTGCGTATGGTACAAGTCAGCTGTTGTTGGAGCGGTTGATGATTTCGTCTGATCGGCATGAAGTGGATGTCTGTGAGAGCTGTGGGTTTATGGGGTACCTAGGGTGGTGTCAGAGGTGTAAGACGTCGCGCGGGGTTGTGAAGATGGTTATTCCCTACGCGGCGAAGTTGTTGGTTCAGGAACTCTTTAGTATGAATGTTGTTGCGAGGTTGAAGCTTGCGGATGAGTTTCCGGAGGAAAGAGGGATGTAGAAAATGAGTTCCACGTTTTTGGTTTATAGGTTTTAAGAGGTGATATAATATATAGCCCTTATGCTTGATGGGTTGGATTGTATACTTTTTTTTGATTCCTCTTTTAGGAGGTTATGAGTGATTATTTTATTGAAATTAGGGGAGAGTCATCCCGTATAAATTCCCTCCCCGTATCACAAGTTTCTCCACACACGAATTTGGATGGCCGCTGAAGAGTGAAATAACCGCCAGCCATTCTAATAATTATCCCAAATAGCGAAATGAAGAAAAATGAATAACATACATGGCGTCAGCATTAACATTAACATTATCATTATCACAGGATAGTCTATCAACCACTCGTTATACACGCGGACTCTCACTCATTCCATGCCACTCTCAGTTTCCCAGCAGCTAGCTGGTGCGTGCATGCATATTATTGAAAACCATTCCCAAAATTTGCCACCCAAAAAGAAAAAAATGGGAATATCTCAAGGAATGTCCAGGCTCATAAATCTCCATACTCCTTGCTTTTGACCGTCACTAACCCCTGCAAACCGCTACAAAATTCTTTCCCAGGAAGAAATGTATAAGGCAAAAACGGAGGAAAAAGGGTAAATAAATCGCCGGGCCAAGGTGATGTTTTTTAATCCCCCCAGCCGACAA
This sequence comes from Emergomyces africanus, assembly GCA_001660665.1. NCBI lineage: Eukaryota > Fungi > Ascomycota > Eurotiomycetes > Onygenales > Ajellomycetaceae > Emergomyces > Emergomyces africanus. The sequence continues at coordinate 10,840 of LGUA01000343.1, forward strand.
TTGGATAGAATGAAAATGGGAGTATCTTCCGGAAAAAACAATAGCCCCCTGAAGAAATTCGAAACCACTTCAATAATACCTTCAGCGTAGATTCAAATCACGATCAAGTTCTTTCACATCCGCCACTCCTCAATTGTACACCCTGCACTGACTAGCAAACTCGGCTTTCCGGTATTACCCCCGCCATTCGCGGTGGGAACTTCTTCCAGATTCTCAAAGCGAAGGCAGCTAATATGGTCTGGGTACTGGTAGTGAGTTATGGGTGTACCGTGGCGGTTGGGGTAGGGTTGGTAAAATTGGGCGGCGCCGTCCTGGCACCCTGGTTCTTGGATGTGGGTTGATATGGATGATTTTGGTTTTGGGGTTGATGGCAGGGAAGAATATGGGAGGAAGGGGGCTGGCATGATGAGTTTACCAGTATTGAGGGAGAAGAGCTGGATTCTATTGGAAGGGGAGCCTGTAGATAGAGTCAGTTATTTCCCCCCCGTCCTTTTTTCCTTTTTTTCTTTTCTTTTCTTTTTTTGGGGGCTTAATGATAAGAGGCAAAAGGAGGGTTAAAGGGGTTAAAAACTTACTACATGCGAGGAGACCGATTTCGGGGCTTATGTCTAGCTCGTCATGGGATATACGCTCGTTTGCATAATCGGGGAATGAGAGGTAGGGCTTTGTTGAGGCGTGATTGCGTTTGTTCGGTTGAGGGCGTGTTGCGATACCACTTGGGGCATAACGGAGATCGTACATGTGTAGCTATTAGAACGGGAAAAGGGGACATATATCAGTGATTATGGTTGAACACAATCGTGGGAAGAACAAACATTCGAAACATACATTCTTGTTCGCTCCCGCCACCACAACTCTCCATTCATCTACCCTCCGAATTTTATACACACCATGTGGATGTTGGAGTCTCGACGCGGTATCCCGGCTGCGTAGATCATGGAATTGTACCAGGGAGTTAGCCATTCCCGACATGACCACTCGAGGAGTCAGCCACTCAACAGCCATGACATCGGCAGTAACCGACATCTTGACGGTTCGTGTACTCCAATATGACTCAACCCCGGTAATTAAGAGCAGGTCATTGGATTTGCCAGCCGCGAATATGCTCTCTGTTGTGCTTGGGCACGCAGCGGAACACCATATCATGGAACCGGGATAGCAAAATGTGGTTGCCATATCTGTGATAGAGACATAGTTAGCACTGTTATAGGGGACGTGATAAGCTACCTTCACTATATGAAGGAGTCAAGTGGGTTCAAGTTATTCTTACCGACGACGTACTGAGACGCCGGCCGGCTATCCATTTGGTTCGTGAGTCTGGAAGTTGAGACATGCACACTTTCACCAGTTGGGCTACTTGACGAGACACTGGAGATAGCCTCTTAGTTTATCTTCCACTTAAAATAATACCCACATATATACAACTCACAGAAGCCAGCCAGTTGGGCCTACTGAGAGTGAAGTGACCTGTGGAATTACTTAGAAAAAATGTTGCCAATGTTTTTGAGACCAAACTTACCCAGTCATATGCCACCATTACGCGGTTACACCGCCTCTGGTGCAATCTATACTGCCAGGGTCGACTTTGTTTCTTGGGGAGATATGATCTGGCAGTATCCCCATCAGCAGAGAACGATTGTCAATTTAATAGAAAGGCTAGCAAAGCGTACAGTAGATTAAAGTTTGATGCCGTATTGATAGCTGGATAAAACGCACATCATCATTAGCAATATGAATAACGCAGGCTGAAAACTGGATACACACCAACCAAGAGATTCCCGCTCCATGGATCCCTGGCAAACCTCGATACGGGAAATCTAGCATCATAGCTAGTCACATCAATCAAACGATTCTTAGAATAAAGCCCTGCACAGGCGGCTGCACGTTGTTGAGATATAAAACTCCTTGAGGTGGGTAAGGTGCCAGACTCCCGCTGTAACAATTTACCACCTAGAGGACAATGTAAGAGGCTTGATCTCTTGATGGTCTCTGCTGATATGCGTTGGGTTTCTTGTTCTAATATTTTTCGTTTCTGTATTTTGCGATTAGCCCAACGGGCTCTAGTGGTTGCATTTTAAAAGTTTTAAGACACTAACTAGAGATATATCCTTCCTGTTTTTGATGTCATCCCTAGTATACTTGGATCCTGAAGGTGCAGCATGATTTGCTTGGACTTTGAAATATTTTTTTTTTCTCGGCATCTAGAGCATTGAAATCAAAGGGTTAGCTTAAGGCCAAAAATAAAAGCAACAGAAGGCATGGGGAGATATAGGCGGTCAAGAAGACAAATAGGGCGCTATCAATAATATTCTCACAAACAATCACATCATCATCATAGGCTACATGTGCTTTTCATTTCAATGAGCGGGCTCTTCTCAAACAAGGCGCAAGAAATAAATATTTTGACAACCACAATTTCAAAAACTCAGAGCACCACAGGCAAAACCGCCGCAGGATACATACACACACACCAAGCGTATGTGAAAAGATACTCAAAAGAAGTTCATTGCCATTACATCCTCGTCATTGCATTTATACATACCGTAGTGGAACCCTGGTATTTCCCGTGGGGCCGAATCCATGCTGAACGCACTTAATCTTCACCCACCAGCACAATATCAAATTGTGAACGGGGTGATTATATGACTGGGCCGCCCACTACCCTTAGCTGCTGGTAACCGCCACCCCTTTTTTGGCTGAGGCTTCGGGGCTTGAATGATTTATTCTATATATTGTAGATCATGAAGGCAATGACAGAATCTACTGCAAATATATGAGCAGAGCTCTCTCATTATTCTGGAGGGATGCCCTGCCCATTTTTGGAACTATTCGTGTAACATCCAAACACGAGGGATTAAATCATTGTAATTGTCAAAAGCAGCGGAGGAGTTTTTGAAGTCTACGCAGCAAGTACTAGTACTACTATCATACCTAAATATACACGTGATCCTTTTATCGAGTGACGTCATCCGTACAGAGAAACTTTTTGTTCTTTGTGCGGCGCTGAAAAACTTTGTAAGTCGAAGCAAAAACAGCATTCAATCTACTACCTCTATAGTCTGTAAGATCATAGTATTATCTTCGAAATGCGTGGTTGTTCCCTGGCAAGTTGAATTCCCCAAGGCAAAGGGCGAAAAAGCGTGGCTCCGAGGATGAAAGCATGGCCACCCGCAAACTCCCCAGGAAATTTCAATCCTTGGGAAATACTACGCCCTGGGTCGAAATTTGTCCTGAGACCGAAATTTGCCCTAGGATTTGACGACTTTAGTCGATATATAAGGCATTCCCTCGGACAAGATCTCCCTGAGGAAGATAATGCCCCAAGAAAACTAATTGCTCTGCAAAAAAAAATGTGGCATGCCCTGAGTCAACGAAATGCCCCCGGATTCGTGTCATACTTTCTCAGTCTGTAACAATCCCCGAGGACTAGATGTCCCTCAGGAGTATACCCTTTTCAGACTATAGACGAAAAAAACAGCATGATTAGCCCACCTTCCCCAGGGATTGCATGCATAACTTCTTTTGGTATGTGCGCTCCGCGTCTTAGAAATGCCCTAGGAATACGCGGTTCTACCCTGCAATTACCTTGCTTGATTTTTTTTCCATCTTGAGATTTGCACAAAACAATGAACACCTACATTACTATACTTTCTAATACCCGATGCCCCAGGGAAATAAAGATCAAAGCATGCTAATAAGGTTCCTCAGGGGCAATCCCATATGCCAAATCACCGTGGGTCTAGTGTCATCCACTGTCCACCGAGTCTCCCAGGATTTTCGGTGATTAAGGCTAAGTCAATCACAGAGGGATTTCCTCTATTCTTCGGTCTAGTGACAATCCCCTCCTCGTTGTTGATGATTAATCGCTGTGACTCCATGAGCTTCTCGAGCCCTGTCCGCTGCAATCCGATGCGATATCAGCGGATTCCAGAGTGGACTGTGAGAATTGAAATCCCCCAGAATTAGGGTACGTTCTTCTGTATTTTCTATTAGAGTTAGCGCTCATACACTGCGGGTCCTGCAGACCACACATTTCACGGGCCACGCATTTTGATCCTTGTCGGTATTAATTTTAGATCGAAATGTATGACAGAAGTCTATATTTGAGACCATTGTAAAGCAAGTTTAATTCAGCCAATCAAGGAGGACAATGGTTGAAACTTAAAAAATTCTCCAATCATATATACTGATTTCCTCATCGTTCCTAAAAGCGCTTTTTCAACTTTTCTATACATTAGAGTACCGGCTCTCTAAATAACCCCAGCCATGTGGTCGTTTATGCCATGCCATGCGGCCCATTATGCCCGGTGGCCCACTATGCCAGGTGGCTCTCCTACCATGTGGCTAAGCCCCTTTGTGATGTGATATAACATTAGCTGATGAGGTTCCCAAGACGACAAATGTATCGTTTCCTCTCTCGGAAAATGATGCACATGTTTACCAGTATTCGGTGTCGAAAAGGATTTTCTTATCTTGGAACCTGTGGTTATGACTGCTGGTGTCTTTAGAGTTAACTGGCGTTCTGGAATTTGAGCATGTTTGGAGGAAAATGAAGGGGCCTAACTCCTCATGGGTTAGTTCGAGACAACGATTTTTGGTGGTCTGCCGCATACAGGAGATCCGGCCGCTTGTGCTCAGGGATATGTAGTCGACTTCTTCGAGCTAGAATGCGCCCTTATGCCCTCTGGCCTTTTGGTTGAAACAGATCCAAGAATATGAGGTTGCCTTTTTTTTGTTGTCGATCGAATTTAAGCGAGTGAGATACGTGCTTATATATATTCAATCCCTTATTCTTCACGAGGCGTCTGTAAATCAAGAATAAAGGTAGTTGTGTGAAGGGACTATGCTATTCAGTCCACCAGAGAGAAAAAAGTTGAATTTCGTTAGGAAACAGCTGGTTGTGTCTTTGGGAGATAATGAGAAGAAATAGCAGCATCGTATCGCTTTCTCTTCTTTGGAACTCTCTTACTCGAGAGACCCTTTTTGGATGAGATTCTTGCGCGGTCGAAATCTATAATCATCGCGCCTTTATTCTCCGCGTTCCAAAATATATTACCGTTGTGCATGTCACGATGTCGAATCCCAAGATGGTCAATATCAGATAGAGCCTCTCGAATGCTTTGAGATATACCCGGGCCTGCATGTACTCCAATCGGCTTCCCTGCATGACTGAGAAACAGTAGATAACCAATTCTTGCAATACCATCGTAATATAGCGGACGGCTGGATATATTCACACTTCCCAGACAAACAGGAACACGTTTACCCTGAATAGATCGCAGGCTTCGATATACCTTTTCTTCATGCGGGGAATATCCAAACTCAACAGGGGTTCCTTTCGCCACAAAACTATAACCGTGCGAGAAGTGAGTAAACCAGAACAGAGCGGCGGAAACTCCGTGCTTGTGCAATGATTCGCAACCGAAAGGGCCATCATCTTTTCTCAGAATCTGCGCGCGAGCTGACTCCAGCAACTCTTGCTGATTAATAGCATGCCGCTTACCACCTCCGTGGCTTGCCACATTTGGACAGTTTTCATCGAGGACATCACCGTTTATCAAGCCCAGGAGACACTTCTGCGTGCAGTATTCTCTCTGCCCACTTGCCTGCGTATTGCTACCCCCCTGGCCCGGCTTCGGAGGAGGCACGACGACCATGACATTTGAGGGGCGGCCGGAAAGTCGCGTGCTTGGGCTGTCTGGATCGTATCCGCCATTCCCACTGCTGTCATCGTCGCTGGTCTCCCAGTTTGTTGACGTCTCGGCGGGACGACATGAAAAGCTGGCGGCTAGACCCTTCGGTCGTGTTTTGACTGGTGAACTGCGTATATATTTATCCCTGCTTTCTCGACTCTGCTTATAATCGGACAGTTTCTCGCTGCTTTTTTCTAGTTCTGATTCAAGAATATCGTCATGTGGAATCTCCCATCTCTTAAGCATCGCCTCCGCACGGTTGCGCCAGTTCTGATCGTGGGGGGCCGTCCTCAATGCCCGAAGAGTGAAAGCCAGCACCTGTCCTATTGCGGTCAGATGTAGTCTGTTATCATAGTCAGAACCACTGATCCAGCCGGTGGTTTCTCCAACGTCATCGTTTGGAGCTGAAAGATAACAGTAGACGGTCGTGGGATCGTTATGTTTTACACAGAGAAATATAAACATTTCTCCGGTACATACATAACCATACTCGAGACCGGCTTGAATCATGTATGCAAACGTCTGAGATATACACGCAGCAACTCTCCAACGAGCTACCTTCATGGGATCATCATTCTCGACACTCTCGATCACTTCACCAACATCCATATCCACAAGCCCTGCCTCAATAATGCCCTTAGTGAGCTTGTGTGGTGCCTTGTATTCGACGATATAAGCCGGTATTGCTTCGTCGGAGCCGGTGTTGTAAACACAGAACTGGTCGGCACGGGGGTGAGATGATCTTGATCGTACGGTTGGTGTTTCTGGGAGGGCATTCCCATCCATATCGAGCTTCTTATGCCGCTTGCGCACCGGTGACTGTTGCGAAGAGCTAATATCTGGCTCGGTATATCTGTTTTCGGGACTTAAAGTATTGCTATGATTTTCAAATTGTACCTGTCCCTTGAGATTGAATAGATTCCGGAGACCTTGGTTGGAGTATAGCTGTCGAATAATACTAGACACACGGTCTTCAACGGTATGTCGCTGATAGTAGTGGAGATCCAGCTCAGAGCCCAGTGACCTCACCCGCAGCTCATGGCCTGATTCTCTCAGCGTGTGCAAGGACGTGAAATGGCCTTCCGAAACAAAGTCAGTGGCAAAAAGATTCTCCCAGACACGCGACTGGTCCTTAGGAAACGTGGTCCATTCTCGGATTCTGTCTGGGCGCAGTTTGGATTCAGCATTTTCAGGATTTCCCCGAGTTCCGGTCCTGTAGTTTATACGTGAGGATAGGCCCACAGATAAATAAGTGTGACATGCATCTAGAAATTGAGGAAGGGAAGTTGGTAGTATCTGCTTTTCCGCCTGTCGCTGTTTTTCTTCCGCCTGTCGCTGATTTTCTTCCGCCTGTCGCTGTTTTTCTTCCGCCTGTCGTCTCTCTTCTTCCGCTTGTTTCAAGAGCTGGCGAAGCTCATGCTCCTGGAGCCTCCCAGCATCTTGATGTGTCATAATTAGAAGCTGAATTATCGGTAGTTTTCTCGCAAGTTGGGTATTGTTGATGAAATTCTCGTGTGCCTGCACTATTTATCTGTTTTCTAGCCTCTAACTAGTGCAAGCCTTCAGCTCATGATTATTAAGATATTAATCATCTGAATTTGAATGCTCTCAGGGTTGGAGAGGATCTGCCTGTTTTGTGGACAGCAAGTCAGAAGCTCAAGATTCCATTTATCTAACCAGGTCAAGTTAGTTCTTGTTAGTTCCTGAACTGATAGTATGTTGAAATGCAATAGGGAGATTTAGGAACAAAAATTGGTTCAGTTTGATTCAGTGAAGCATTAATTTAACTATTCTCAATTTAGATTAGTACTTGTTTTTAATTACTTTTAGTCACTTTTAGTCAATATAAGTTTCTTTTACTTAAATTATAAAGAGAGAAACTCTTTGATATTTGATAGTACATCACAATATTATAATAATAAATGAAGATGTTGATCTTACAATAGTTATCTTAATAATAATGATTATAATAGTAATTAATATAAATTTTCAATTATTATTTTATTATTTTTATTACTTTTTATTATTATATAACTTCTTTATCAATTGATCATTAAATTTATGAAATGATGAATGTATATAATGAAATTTATAATTTATAAAGTAAGAAATTTATTAAATTCTCTCTCTTCTTCAGTTATAAAATGTTAAATTCTGATATTTTATAAAGTCATTATCAGAGCTTTCTATATCACTTTTTTTTATAAAATTGAGTATCTTCTATTTATATTATTAAATAATATATGATTTTGACTGTTCCTCTGTCTATATCTTAATTATTATTAATGATTTGCTTGAATATCTTGAAAATCAATATAATAAGAAGTTAGAATGAAATTTAATAATTATTTATAAAAAAATTTAATTATATATAAAAAATCTTTATTATTATTATCTCAGTAAATCTATTTGAGAATTCATTGATAAAATATTTAAATATATATATTAATCACAGAATTATCAATAGTTTCACTACTCAGAATATAAAAAGAGTCATGACTTCAAGTTTTAAATAATTACTATTTTCAATGAATTGATATTTTATATATTAAATTTCTGATCTGTAAGAATTAATGATTTGATAATAATATAATAATCTGAATTAAATAAATATTTAAAAAAATATTTAAGAATTAATTAATATATTATTTTTTTAAAGATTAAATTTATAAGTAATAATACTATATTTTTACTCTGTATTTTAAACTATCTCAATATCTGAATTTTCAAGTATGTAAATTTAATGATGAGATATTAAAAGCTTGAATAATAGTAAAAAATATATTTAAATTGATATAAAATCTCTTCACTTCTATTATTTATAAATATGAATTGAAGTATAAATTAATATCTATATTTAATTATTTTCTCATTATCTGTCTGTTCATCAATTGTTTTATTTATATTCATGACAACTGTGTGAGTAAAAGATTTATATTTAAGTTATCTACAATGAAGAAATATTTAACAGCACTACAAGTGATAAATAATAACAATAAAATGAGAAATATGACAGAGAATATAGTGTAGAGTAAAGTGAAGTATATAACAGAGAATATAATAAAGAATATAATAAAAAATATAACAAGAAATATAATAAAAAATATGAAGAAAAATATTGATTATATTTTTAATATTTAAGTTATATTTTCAGTATTAAATTGTTCTCATATGTATTATATTGAATTATATCACTAATTTCCAGTCAAAACAACAGTAATATTCAAATATATAATAGTAATCTAAATACATTGAGTGTAA
>LGUA01000344.1:0-19751 GCA_001660665.1 Emergomyces africanus
TATCATGTCCCACCTCGCTCTTGTTTGAATTAGCGTTCCTTTTTTTTTTTTTTTTACCCCTGCCCCCTGTCGGGTCAGAAATTGGAGCGCTACAACGTGTAAAGCATTCCTAGGATTTTTTTGACGTTTTGTAATTTTTCCCCTATTTTTTCTTTTCCACTCGGCTTCCTTCGTCGCAGCAAAAGGTACGGGGCAGGTTCAAAGACCCCTTGCACGTGGCACATATACATCTGATACATCTCCAAATATCTCTCTCGCATTTCTCCGCCAGATTTTATAGTTCATCACATTTTGTCGCATCGCAGTTGAAAATGTCACCGATATAGAATGGGACACGTCACTGTTATGATTACTAGTATTATTGTTGTTGTTTGCTGTCGTTATCATTTCTATTCTGGTTGTTTTGGCTGGAGATAGACTTTGGCATTAGGGGTTGTCTAGTCCCTGATCCGCCTCCAGGAAACACCACGGGCTTATCCTTTTTTAAAAGGGAATTGTCCGAGCATATTTTTGCAGCGCTGTTTCCGAAGCCATCACATTGCACCGCTTTCCGATTTAGGGTAGGGTAGAAGGATGACAATTGCACTACCCAATTCTCCCAATATGGGCACTAGTATACTGGTGGGGTGAGGGCAGGGGCTAAAATGACTGGGACCAGTATGGGCACGAACCTGATTGGAAGAGTTATATATGTGTCTCTATCGCGAAATATAGTTTTGCGGCATAGCAGGCTACTACTGCTGGAGATGCTGAACAATCCGCGGTGAGAAAACTATCCGAGAAGTTGACGCGCTAAACACCTAGGGAAGTGTTTTGCGGGAAACGACTCCTGTCTCTCTAAGGAATAGAATTTGTTTATGGCTACTACCATATGAAAATGGCCTCAACGACGCACGGTAACAGGTGTCGGATGGGTGAAATAGGCCAAGAGGTGAAAGTTTCACTTTGGCATTAGGCATTAGATAAATCTTTGCCAACAAAGAAGAGAACAATGAGGTGAATATTATAACTGACATGAAATAATAAGAACAAGGATATATGCGCTGCTTATCAGAGCAGAAATAAAAAACTTATGCACCTCATAGTAAAGGGAAGTAAGAAAGGAAGAAGGGAAAGGGAAAGCGGACACAGGCTCCATGTTTATAAAACAGGCCAAGGTAGCAAGAACAGATGTATATACATATCAACATCGTAAAAGAAACAGAGTCAATGTATCAATGTAGCTCTCGAGTCAACGAAACCGGGGAACAGAAGAAACAATCCATCCTATCAAGTTGTTTGCCTGCCCCCTCCCCCTTGCGCAAAATGAAGACTATCAAATCGCACAGCAAACTAATTTTTATTTTAAAAGAGTAAAATAAATATATATATATATAAATATAAAATGTAAATAAAATAGAAAACGGAAATGGAAATAAGGAAATAAAGCAAAGTAAAAAGGTCAAGACGGACGAAATATTCAAGAATCGGAAGGAAAATCACAGGTAATGACGAACCGCATCCACCAAATTCACATGGAGGCCATTCCGCTGTCTGGTCCAGGTGCCAATTCATAGCGCTTAGGCTTCCAGAGAAGTTTTCTGGAGTTCTTCAGCCGCGTCGGCGATGGCATCCTTTTCCTGCTTAAGTTCTGCTGTGGCAGAAACATTCACATTAGTGTCTTCGTTTTGTAGAGCTGGTTTGCTTGCAGTATCTGTCGCGCGCTTCTCTTTGGCACTCGTATCCTCCTCATCGAGGCGGTCGATTTCTTCTTGTGCTTTTTTGATGTTCTGTTGGGGACTTGTCAGCCTTCGCATTGCACGATTAATTATATACTAGGACTATCATTGAAAAGCTTGAATCCTCACCTCCGCGGTCTTAGCTGCCTGCTGGGCTTTCCAGTTGGTGATCTTCTCAACAAGTTTTTCAATGAGGGCTGGAACGTCAGCCTGGCTAATTGGAGGGTCTGCTTTAACGGCTGCCAAATCTTCGATAACACCAAAGGAAAGATTGAATTGAGCAGGAGTTGCGGTGTTGGTTGCCGAATTTTTCTTGCCCTTCTTGCCCTTTTTTCCGCCAGTGCCTCCCATGAAGTAGTTTTCCTCTCGGTCATCTTTCTTTATGACCTTGACGCCCTTAAGATCAGATGCGTCGACAGTACGTCCCACTTCGGCACGGTAACCACTATCTTGTCCCTTCTTATCCTTTTCCAGGCCAAGAGCGGAGAAATCGTATGAGGGGTCAAAGTGTCGGATGAGACCCTGGGCAGTCATGATTTCGTCAGTGAAGGCTGGCCGAGAAGCCTCCTCCAGCTTTTTATCCGCAATCTTCTTCTTTTTCTCCCGCTCATATAACTCTCGCTCAGCCTTTTGGCGTTCTCGGCGAGCGCGATGAACCTCATCTTCGTACTCCTTATATGCTCTGCGGGCTTTGTAATAGTTATCTTTAATTTCCCGCACTGCAGAATATGCCTTTTGCTGCTCGCCGTGGATCTTGGTGCGCTCATCCCGTAGAGCATTCAAGTTCTTAAAAACAGAGTCCTGTTCGGCTTTCATGCTGTCTAGCTCCTGTTGGATTGTGGCGTATCTATCGCTGAGAGCCTTGGCTTCTGGGTTGTCCAGGGATTTCTTAAGTTCGGTGAGCTGTAACTTTAGGTCATCAATAATTTTTTGGGACTCCTCAAAGCCAGAGAAACCTTTCCGCAGCTTTCTAAGGTTCGAGATTTCAGCAAGGTTTTTTCGTTCGTCGACTAGTTTCATGGTGCCAGAATCCACTTCCTTCTCGAGTCGCTGAATTTCTCGGTCGATTTCATCTACGTTTTTGAAGGAAATGCGGGAGCGGGAGGCCTTTTGTTCAGCAACGCGGGCTTTAATATTGGCATCAAGTGCGTTCATCTTTTCCTGGACGCTGTTACGGGAAGCCTTGAACCCCTGCTGTTGTTGACGGATTGAGGCCAGTTCAGCACGTAATTCTTGGACCCTCTTAGCGGTCGGTGAGTCTTGGTTGTTTGGTTTGGCCAAGTTGATTTTGGCTTTCACCTCTTCCTGCATTGAATTGTCCACTGTCAGTATCAAGCAGCGGAAATACGTAGACGTCTTGAGAGGATATTACACGGGGTTACAACCGATACATACCATTTTCTTCTGGAGGGCAGCCAGCTCATTCTCTGCCTGGGCGAGATTGGCCTTGTAAGCTTCTTCGCTGGGGTTCTCAGGTCTTTTCTTCTGCTCAGCCGAAGCTGAGGCTTTGGTTTCGGCGGCCATTGTGGACGGAGCAATATAGATCGTTCGGCAAAGGAATTCCGTAGGACAACGGGTGGAGCGGCCCAATACCTAAGTGGATTGTAGTAGAAGAAAACGAAGAGCAAGCCTGACGATGAGATTCGCAATTACAGCGACAATAAGGAGCAGACTGACAGCGTGTGACCAGCAGAGCGATCTCCTTGGAGACGAGAAAAATGGCCGCCGGGGAATCAGCGATCTGGCCGCAGCAACGACAAGGGGGTGGTCTGTGCGCCCTCTTTTAACCTCTTTGGGCGCCTTCATCGATTTTTCGAGAACTTAAATATCTCCCCAACACGACCACAAGGGGGAAAAAAAAAAAAAGTAACAACTGAGAGAGCGAGAACGAGACATTTCTTCACCCTCTCAACCAATATCGCACTCCACCATACCTGGTTGTCCCACGCGGGTTGGCCTGCTCACTGCTCTCCCGTTTTTGCCTTTGTTCCCCAGCTAGTCCTTTCCTTGCGCAACTCGGTCAGCGAGCATTGGCACCATGGCGGATGAAGAATACTCAAGGGCATCTGCAGATGCAGACCGTGAGATGACGAAGCTCTGGCGCACATGGAGAACTGTTTTTGAGATGTTGGCTGATCGGGTATGGCTTGTTCCCATTTCTGGCCATCGATATGCGGCTGCTTACCTGTTCCCTTGTGGGTTGTTTCTAGGGCTATGAAGTGACAGAAGAGGAGATAAAAATTCCTCTTGACGAGTTCAGAACGCGATATTCTGACGCTCTTGGTTTTCCTGAGTATGTTAAATATACATTTCCTAGTTATGAATATTTTCAGCCTTGCTGAACACTGTACTGATTGCCTTGGTTTGTGGTGGACAGTCGCAATAAAATGAAAATCAGCGCCCGTCCTTCGCAAGCAATGATGGACAAATACACTCCCCTCCCCACAACTTTAAAACCAAACCCAGTTCCTGAATGCGGTACTATTTATGTCGAGTTCTGCGCCGATATACAGAGTGTCGGGACGAAACAAGTTCGTGCGTTTAACCATTTCATCGATGAACAGAACTACCACACTGGCATCTTCATCAGCCAAACGCCAATTTCTCCCTCTGCCATGCGAGTGCTCAACAGTATACCAGGCCGTTTCTGCGAACACTTTCAAGAACAAGAACTTCTGGTCAACATCACACATCACGAGCTAGTACCCAAGCACGTCCTTCTGAGCGCGGAAGAGAAGAAACGACTTCTACAACGATATCGGCTAAAGGAATCACAGCTTCCGCGTATCCAAAGCGGAGACCCCGTGGCAAAATACCTAGGTTTGCGACGAGGACAGGTTGTGAAGATCATCAGAAGGAGTGAAACAGCTGGACGATATGCTAGTTATCGCTGGGTTACCTAAACGGGCTCTTGTGAGGACGGCGCACCATGCTTAAACTGGTGTAGGGGAAGAAGCTACTCATCTAGGCAGCATCATTCTCCGTTTCACTAGTATATTTCATAAGTGGGCGTAGAATACCCGACCGTTCCCACATGTAATGCCTCGACCTTACTACTTGGGCCGTGAACAGGACTCTAAGGATGCGGACCGTTTTTCTTGCTCGTGCCTGTCGATGATAAGGAAATCGGCTGAAGAGAGGAATGGTGGACCAGCTCCACACGATCTCATCCTTTGTCCCTTTTACTCAAATCCACTGTATACCACCAATTGTAATGGACGGACTCGTAAGTTTTGCCTTACTTCGGGTAAACTTCGCGTTGTATTTACTGTTTATTCACGGCGAGCCGACCGGCGTACGGTGCAGGGAGCTTTGTTTTATGTGTTTTCCTTGAGATTTATTCTTGGTTGTGTCACTGTACCCTTTGGCGTAGGATACACAATATCGGTTTCTTTTGATTTAGCTTTGCCATTGTGAGATTGCATCTTATTTTATCCTTCATGCTAAACAGGAGCACAAGCCACCAAAGGCGCTGCTAATCGTGGTTTCTAGAAAACAAAAAATGGGCATGGCGGCGTCGAATTCAGGACTGTTATAAAGGTTACTAAAACAAAAAGATAATAGAGCTGACGATTGCCCTTCTGATTTGTCCTATTCTTTCGTTCTCCTTGGCCACCTTGAGAAGTAGTTATAACTTGAAGCATGTGCTGCACTGGACTCGCCATGCTGACGAAAATCCCATTGCACGAATCGAACATCCATTCTATGGGCGTCCAATATGGAGCTGGAGCAGGATTTATAACTTCCATCCCAAAGCCCTATTAAAACCTTTCAAAGAAGGAAGAAATGATCTAGTTACAGTTACAGCTTTGCTGAAGCGTTATCCCGGTCATGAACGGTGATGCCCCTACCAGCGGATCCTTGACCCTTCAACTGCCGCAAAACTCTGCGTAGTATCTTCCCGCTTGCGCTCTTAGGGATCTCGTCAATAAACTCAACCTCTACAACCCATTTATGCCTAACCTTGTTATCCTTGACATATTGTAGCAGACGCCTGCCAACCTCCGCACGATCAGTGCTCGCAGAAATTCCCTCTTTCAAAACGACAAATGCTTTTGGCTTCTCCCCTGAATAATCATCTGGAATACCGAGAACACCCACATCCTCAACTTCGGGGTGTCCTAGTAGAAGATCTTCAAGCTCTGCTGGTGCCACTCCAACTCCCTTGACTTTGATCATCTCCTTGATCCGATCGGTGATTGTGATGAATCCCTCACGGTTCATCATACCAATGTCCCCTGTATGCAGCCACCCATTCTCATCAAACGTCTCCATCGTCGCTTTGGCATTATTGAGATAGCCCATAACAATCTGCGGACCCCGGGCAAGGATCTCACCTTGCTCGTCGTAACCGAGTTCAACGCCCGTGTCCGGATTTATTATTTTGACTTCTGTATTGGCAACGATGCTACCACCCGTAGAAGCATAATCATAGGTCATTTTGTCTTCTGGGTGACTGGTGATACAACTGCATGATTCTGTCATTCCGTATCCTTGTTTGAAGGTTGTTTGTGGGAATTTCTTTTGTAGGAGGGTCAAGATCTCCGCGCTGACTGGGGCAGCTCCGGATGAGAACCGGCGGATATGAGATAGGTCGTATTTGGAGACGGTGGGGTCTCGAATGAGCCTGATCAAAATGGGTGGGACGACAAGTAGTTCTGTGATTTGAAATGTGCAAACGGCGTCCAGCATGGCTTCCATAGTAAAGGACGGGAGCATGAAGACTTCCGCATTCAATAGAACTGGTAAATGCAGCTGGTGGACGAGGCCGGTGACTTAAGGTCCGAGAGGATGGTTAGAGAGTTGCAACAATGGTAGGGGCAAGGAGATAATATCACTTTTTACATACTGTGGAAAAGGGGAAGAACTGCCAACACCTTCTTGAGGTCTTTTCCCACGCGCTGCCGTATTTGCAGACACTGTGCAATTACATTATGATGCGCAATCATAACCTAGGGACACAAAATACATCAGCTTTATCCATGGATGGTTTTCTGAACTACTGAGAACACCAGAGAGGAAAAGAAAGGTCCGTACAGCTTTGGGAAGTCCAGTGGTCCCACTCGAAAACGAGAGAAAGCCGCATACTTCCTTATTCATTTTTCCTCTAGGGATTTTAAAGGATTTAACTTGGCCATCGGGCCCATAACTTCTCCCAATATTTAGGAGTTGCCCCATAGTAGTGTAACCATCCATTTCACCTTCCAGCAGGAAAACCCGATCTTGAGGGATACCAGCATTCTTTGCTGCTTGGGCGGCTACGTTCATGGATGTAGGCATCGTCATCAAAAATTTCGCCCCAGCAGTCTTGAGTGCATAAGTCATTTCGTCCACGTTATACGCGGGAGAAGCACCCGAGACAACACCTCCTGTATGTCGCAGATAACAGCAGGAAATCCAGAAACATCAACTCCTGTTCAGCAAAAGAACAAATGGGTATTGGATTGTACCAACCAGCTCTGATTGCCCCTAGCATTGCCACTGGATACCAGATCGTGTTCTGACTGAACAGCGCAACTGTATCGCCTTCCTTGAAATTGAACATTTTCACCAACGCAGTAGAAACAAAGGTTGTATATTCCTTGACTTGCGCAAAACTAATGCGCTCTTTCGTCACCGCATTGGTATAACCTGCAATCTCAGAGGAAGGGAAATTCGCAAAGGGCGAGTACCCAGAATAGGGGTCAAAAAGCCAATCCCAAACAGCAACGTCCGTTGGGACTACATAGATTGAAATATTTTGTCAGCAGTTAATCTTGACCCGGAAATGGGGTGGAAAAGCTGTTTCTCACTCACTGTCAAGCTTCGGTTGGGTAGATTTGAATATCATCTTGTAAGGGGGGATATTTCAGTAAATTGTTGCGAGCTGCGAATTTAAGAATGTGAAAAAGTATTCTGACATATGTCTACTGCGTAGGCAACAATAGGAAGAAATACGTTCCAGCCAAGCAGACGAAGTTTTGAAGTGAAAATGTTAGCTACGGTTCAGAGACTCGCAATCTGTATTACCGTCATGGGTGCCGCTTGTATTATTTCAGACAGCGATAAAAAAAGCCCGCGTGCCTAGGCATCGTCGGTACATAGCTCGGATATCTAGCGTGCTGAATCAAGAAGATCAAGAATCCGTCGCTTGAATATTCAATTACCTGGGCTCCTTCGCTCCTTTCCTTGGTCATGGTGCCTCGTGTATGCCACTCCAGATCTTTTTACTCGGACCTCACGAATAATATCATAATAATGTTAATTAGATTAAGGGTCAGGCAAAACTCATGCCCCTTCCCAAACATTCCGCCCAGCACGAGTTTTCGCGCCACAACTTCGAAGGTTGTACAGCGACTAGCGCAACGCCATGCATAATACCCCGCATCTCTCGGATAAGAATTATTAAGGAAATCTGGAATGAAAACCCCGGGTTTGATGGCTGGCTTCACCCCTCCTTCAAATTATCTCTGGTTAAGCGCACAAATCGTGGGAAGACGAATTCGGAAACCGCCTAACCTGTAATCCATGTGCGTATTCTGTCCTCATATTCAATCTGAGTTCTCTATCCTGGCTACCAGCAGGGCCTCACGAGCGCTTGGTTTAGCTGTGTTACGGCTACGTTCCTCTTTGAGAAGGGTGACATATCTCTGTCAAGGCAGTCCAGAATCTAACCGTATCGGATCAAGTCAAAAATATTAAATCAAGAAATATGCCAGTGAAGCAGCCCCTTTGGTAAGAAATTGTTGGAGCTCAGTTGGATTAAGGTTAGAACATCGGGAAGTTAGAGTTTGCTTAATCCATGTTCCTGCCGATTAACATGAGCACAGACCATAGCTTAAAAATTAGCAATAGCGGTGTTCTCCTTCCGAAGAGTATGTACAGTCCATACATCTCCCAAAACAGTCGGATTCCGCCCTGACACGGCATTGTCGCGACTAATGGGTCCTGAAGGTGCTTTTTGAGTAATATCAACAACGATGAGAAATATTGGCATGAACTATCCTAATAACGAAAATACTACTGAATGGGAGCGGCATCAGCCTTGCGCTGCGCCAAGAGCTCTGGATGACAGAATGACTACCTTGATGGTTTGAATGACCATTTTCTTCTATTCTAGGTTTTACATACATAAGGCGAAGGAGAATAAGGCGAAAGGCCTTTAAAAAAATAGAAATGTCACGTTTCTCGCTCCGCCGTGTTGGCCTGGCCCTTCATGGATTGCTGTGTGGTGCCTGTAACCAACTGCATATTTGTGTACAGGCACAACGCTACACAATACAGGCACTGGTACCGGAGTAGCATATCTGCTTGCATGCAGAGCATGGCAATAAGAACCGCTTTTCAAGAGTGTGGAGAGAGAAATGGGCGAACTCGCCTTCTATGTTTGGTAAACCTTTTGTCGTTAAACCAACAAATAAAATACGGTGGTAGATAGTATTACTATTTAACTGGTTTATGTTTGGAATGATAGATTCAATCAAATTCATAAATTGAGAAACACCAAGATTTACACAAACAAAATTAAATCAAAACACACCTTCTAAAATTCCTTGGTGCACCATAAGAAAAACCATTCACACAGGAAATGGCATAACAAGACGGAAACAAACAGATGCGATATCATTAGAGCATTAAACATTGTATTATTTTGTCCGCACTGTAGATTGGGGCGATAATCACCCATCCAGGGGGCTGGGCTTCGGAATAAATCGTGGGAAGTCCCACGAATAATATTTCATTCCGTAGTTTCTTTCTCTCCGTCTCGATTTAAGTCCCCCAGGGGATTAAGTTGCAGCGGCCTCTGTTCCATAGTGCCAGTAAAGATCCTATCTACATCTCCAAGTACTGCCCTAGGGGATCCGCCTTCGAGACGTTGGTCCCGTAGATCTGAGCTAGAGGTGTTCATTGGGCGCAGAGAGTTTCTGAGAGTAGATAGCCGGCGCGAAGTCCTAGAAATAGAACTGCTAGGGGATGGTGACAAAATGTTAACGGCTGCTTCAAGGAAATTATGACTTTGACGGCTGGGTCGTGGCCGTTGGAGCCCTGCTTCGGGAAGAAAAGTAGGGTCGTGCGAGACGCAAGTGGAAGCTGTAGCTGCTGACGATTGCCTGTGTGCCAGTAAACCTCCCACGTCATTTAGACAGACTTCAGGAGATTTCTTAGGTGATATATCACTTATTGTGTCCGAAATTATACATTCTGGAAAGTTTGAAACACGGCTTTGTAGATAATCAAAGGGAGAAAATTTTTGAGAAGGACTTTTAGCCATGGGCTCCTCAGCTTGTCCTAGCTGCAGATGATATGGAGCCTGCTCAGATCCTGGTAAGCCATTCTTTTCTGGATTCTCGGTATTCGCATGACCCAGGAAAGCGGGTCGGATTTCCTGGTAAGTAGACATTTCTAACTCGGGGCCTCGGCGAATTCCAACATCAGTGGCAAGATCAGTATCACTGCCCCATTGGTGATACGTAATAGTAGTCCGGCGGGAGAACTTATGGTCAATTTTGTACTTTTGCTTTTTCACCCCTCGGTCTCGCATGAAAGACCCAATAACGATAGCATTAGAGACCACTGTAGCTACTAGAATTTCAAGAGAGGCAAATAGAGAGCGGTATTGCTGGTTTCCACTGCGTTCAATCACTGCTGGTACGCGGTAACAGGCCATTACAACCAGCACCAACGACAAGGTAAAGAGGAGGGTGAGAGAGATTTTCCGTCTTGTCGGCATGGTCGAAACAACGATGATAGGAATTGGAAAAGCGACAAGCAGGACGTCCGTAAGAGCATCGCAGGCACCCATGGCCACCAGATGTGCGTATCCTTGCCGGCATTTAGGTGCGGGTATTGGGTTGACTTGCCAGTAATGATGAAAGGGTTGGCATTCCATTAATGTAGAAATTACCACCGCACAAAATGTGACCGCAAGAAAAAGCCGGATGAAATTTAACATCAGTTGAAAGGAGCGCCGCCAGGTTGGCGCGGTGAGTCGCGCAAGGAATTCAGTAATGGTGAACTTGGCGGTCCATATGCTGGAGATCTGATTTTTAGCTGAGAAACGGCTTTTTGATAGGGGATTTAAGTGCGGGCCCAGGGCAACAAAAAGTCGCATATAGAATCTGAGACCTTACAAGAGTGTGTAAAAAATCCTTGCTGCCAAAACCAGGCCGCTTCCAATCTCCCGCTGGCGGATCTGAATATCCAAAAGATTGGCTGTTGAAACAATGTTGTTTGTGCCGTAAATCAGAACCAGATGGACCAGGCCCATGCGAATAAACAAAGGAATGACACTGATGAGCATAATCCAGTCTTCCGGGAAAAGAACCTGGGCTCGAATATACCGGCCGAGGACTCGGACAAAAATAATAGCGAGGGCGAACCCGGTACACCACCAACTAACCAGGAGAGTGGGCATCACATCCCACCTGGTCAGCGTCTCAGGTGAATTGCTCGAGTACATGCGAGTTATAATTTTCGCTAGCGCTAGATCTGTTCTGTTGAAGATTCGGGTGTAAATATGGTCTTCCACCTGATCAACTTTGCAGAATGCTGGCAACGATAATGGTGCTCGTTCTGAGGATCCCGTCCCTCCCCGAATGGTTTGTCCGTAGTTGCCCTCGGATAGCTATCCCCCAAACATTATCGGGATCAGTACGGAGCGGGCACTTGAAGAATTCTCGGCTCGAGAACTGAATAAATCACATATATTATTAAAAGGGTACGCCCTATTAAATAGAAGGTGAAAGCGTTTCACACTGTCCGTGGGATAGGATTCACAGGACTAAAATATTTGGGAAATTACATGGAGGAGGGCCCAAAAATAAATTGAGTTCAGAAGGTAAAACTGAAAGTAATTTAGAGAAATGTTTTCCGTAGTATTTATGTACTATTTGAGGAGTTGAATGTTGAGAAGGTGAAGGAAGCGGGCTCAACAATTGGAGATGGGCGAAAGTGACCAAGGAGGAGAAAAGAGTCTGTGGCTTTACAGGAAAAGATGAGCAGACCATGTTGATCGAATCCTGCAAAGTACATAATCGTCGAGATAAAGGAGTCCTGCAGATGCGAAATGTAGTACGTCAATAACGGATCTCATAAAATGCTGGCTAGATTCAGGTAGTTACCAAGGCTTGTTTTCGTAGCGCCATAAACTCCATTGCCGACAGCGACGCGATCTTCTAATATTTTCAGACGGTAAACAGGGAGAAAGCATGCTCATGAATGATAATTCCGCACAGATGAACCAAAGTAGCTAGTCCATACGGAAGTAGCATATGCCGGAAATTGGCGAATTCCTAAAACCGCTCAGAGAGGCCTGTAGGGGCTGGGTGTTACTGAGACTGCTTATTTTAAGGATCTGCTAATCTGCCGCCATATGTATGGCGATTGGTTAACCATGGGACATCTGACAGGTTATTCGGACTAGCTGACATATTTTATCATTATATCCAAGACCAGGATTACTAGATGTCTGATATAAGTAAGCTGGTTGTTGGTTCATTCTGTAGTCCATTCGTACCCAAAACAGGTAAAGTCACAGAACGCCACATGCGTCGTTATATTTATGTAGCCACGCATGTAGCTTTCTTCCAAGAACATTTTTCCTATATAGAAATTGCCTTATCCCCAGATTCTGGAGGTGGCATGAGTCAATAATGATGTGAACATGGATTATTTAGAGAAAATATTACCAAATATTACCCTTGGAAGTAAATTTTGGGGGCGCCAAACCGAGTATTAAGTGTTTGCCGCATAGTGGGTGCCAAATGGTGGCATTTGTAAATGAAATTCTTCGCTCCACGAAATAGGCTGCAGCGTTGCTGGCCATTGAAGCTGCGAGTTTGGCCTTACTCAGCGATGCAACTAAGTTTCTCTGTCTTGACAATATGTCTTTACATTGAAGCAGCATTATTCGTTCTCGATAACTAATTGAAAGCCCAATTCGAAAATATGTAAGGCTTCGAAAGGATTGCTTGCTTTGTTGTAGCAGGGCAACGCATTGAGATGGTTTTTTGCCAACCAACCTGTGGTCCGTTGAGTAGGCAGAGTCATTTGATATCGCCGTCCGTGAGACAAAGCTTGATAAATTAACATTTTTACCCTTCCTTCTTATCAGCGCGTGGATTGAGTGAGGTAAGAAGACAAGGTGCTGGCGGCTCGTTTATTCGCGTTCTGTTCATCTGTTCATCATAAAATAATATATTGCGAATTGAAGAGGGCGAGGGATGACCTTAAATATATCGTTGCGAATTTCTATTGTTAGTACTAATTGTTATCTTCGGTGTAGAATTTGTGATTGATCTGTAGCTTTCAGTTTCGCATCGTTTGCCCCATTGAGATTCCCGATCCGGTAAACCTCGAAAGTGTCTTGAAGAGCCTGATCAAGTCCACTAAATGCGTTATTCAGGTGAAGATTCATGGTTTGCGCCACCGTTGGGGCGTGGACGAAAGATACTCGTAGTATAAAGAAAACATACCAAGGCTGTGACATTGAACTCATCCCCTAAAGAAATGGTCGAAACCCCATTCCAGTACGACAACATAGTAATACAACGCAGACTTGTGCCATATGTGCGTTAAATGTTGAGTGAGTGCTTAAGCACCCCGCTGGTCTAACCCCAATGGAAATCCCCTATTGTAGGACGCGTAGGAAATGAATGAGCCCGAATGCACAAAAATGTCTTGATGGATGGCCATTACACTTTCGTTTCAACTTCGTTATTCTTTCCATAAATTCACTCTTCATTCTTCCCAATATAATAAGAGACCCAGGTAACATTCTTGCCAAAGATTCAGGATTTTTCGTTTCTATCAACCTGAATTCATCTACTCCATATATGGATCTGAGAAGCTCAGGATGATTGCTGTTTTAACACTGACTTGATGATTAGTCACTCTTTTAAAGAAGCTAATCTTAAGTAGGTAATAAGCTAACCCAAATAGTCAGATCTCATTTATCCTATGAAGCATGTCTGTGACAAAAGTATTTTTAGTGTCATGCTGGATTAATTTGCTGCAACCCAGGAGAACAGAGGGTTTGAGCCTGCTGAGCTAAAGATCTGACCTCAAGGTTGAGAACCCGTCATCACATGAAAATATGGTATGTATGGACTCAGAGCCAGCACCATTCCCCAATAACTATATCACAGCATATCACTGAACGATGATATATCCCAACATTTTAATCGTTCCCAGGCCATGCAGGTTCTAGCCGAGCCTATCAAGCATGCCGCTTGGAAGCCACATCCCCATCTACCGAATTTGTTGGCGGAAGTGCTAAAGAATTTGGCACGCTCACTTTGCTGCCCTGAGGATCTTTTCGTTTTCTGCTTTATTTTGGAAATTCTGAAATTGCTGACAATGAAATCTCCTCTTATGTATGTGGGCGTATTAGCTACTATTTTGTGTTTATTCAGCGCACATATATGTCATGGGAGCCAGGGACTCTAGAATCCACCACAGGCTAATAGTACCAACTGTGTCGTTCCACTTCGCATTTTGGATCCCCCATAGTGGCCCAATTACAATTATGCACGATGTCGCGTCAATAATGTACCGTTCCAATAAGTGCAGAGAGCGAGAACCCGTTTTAGTAGATTGGAATAATCGAGGATGTGCTCCGTAAGTCCAGTCAAAATGAGGGAAGGCGTTCGATTTGCTATTTTGAGAAAACGACATGAATGCCCCTTTTCTTTAGTTAATTTTTGTACAATGATAGAGCCTACATTTGTGAGAGCATTGTTGTTCATTCTATGAATGAGTTCCCTTCTATATCCATTCTTGTGGTTTTCCATTCCACCATATTCATCACTCGAGGAAGCGAATATCTGCAAACTAAATATTCCACAGTGAACCGTTTCTGAGCAGGATTCGATATCCCGATGATATACGTTGCAAAACGTCATATTCCGGTGGACGAAAGCCAGGGATAAATCCCTACTAGAATTAGATGGAACATATAGAAGTCCTGTCGCATTTCAAAATTTTAACAGCTTTTCCAGAACTTGCGCTATACCCAAGATTTTCTCTTCTTCAAGTCGTCGGCCCACCACCTGCACCGCAACTGGCAGTCCCTCATAGCGCCTTGGCTCATAATTTTTCGGGACAGCAATATCAAGGTCCGATGCCGGTGGAGGGATAGGTTGACCTGCTGCGTCGAATTTTCCGCTTGGATGATCAGGAAGATCGACCTCTGGGTCTACAAATGTCACTGGGAGAGTACAGGCAGTGAAGTCAAGCAAGTTTACTGTGCCCGTGTAACCCATGTAGCGTATACGTTTTGTGTTCTCCATGCATGGGGGCTACAGTTGGGTTGATGGGGGTGATATACGCATCCATGGGGTGTGAGGCATCATTCCCGGCCGCATTCCATTGGTCGAGAACTGAGGCTCGAAAATCAACACGCTTCATAGTAAGTTCCCATGATTCGAGGATTGTGAGCGGCTTTTGGCGTGAGCGGAATGCGAGTCCTAGGTCAGGCTCTCCGGATTTTGCCATTGTGAGATCAACGTCTCCTCGAGCATCACTGGTGACGGCACTTACCTATTACTAAGTCAGCATAGGAGCTGCGGCAAAATAGGTTATATATTGAAACATACTAATAGTTCCAATGCTCGTTTCTGGTCCAATTTCCAAGGAATAGCTTCGTGACCAGCAGCTTTGAGCGTTGCTTCCATTTCACCCATAGCTCGGCGAATTGGTGGCTGAGGAAGAACACAATCATCCCATAACATGACCCCAATGCGCAGCGGCCTTCCTGAAACACTATCGTCAAGTTCCGCCTGACGCCATGGAATAGGATGGCACTTTGGGTCATGAAGCCATGGCTGAGAATCCACGACGGTCCGCGTTAAAGAGCTCCAGAGAGCGTGGTGAGTGTGACATCGGGCCTACGACTGATTCAACAATTTCGTTCCCTTCCATAGAATTCAGTATACGGTGGAATGGGATACGGCCAGTTGATGGACGGAGCCCCCAAAGCCCCTGATATGCTGATGGGCTTGTTGGGTGTAAGTAGACACTTGTAATGACGATATTGGGATATCTCACCTTCGAATTGATCCTCCCAAATCCGATCCTACACCCATTGGGCTACCATGCATGCCTAACAAAGCGCCCTCTCCACCGCTAGAGCCTCCACATGAAAATGATCTATTGAATGGATTGCTCGTATGGCCAATAATACTACATTCAATCAGCCTGTCCATTGGTCAAACTCGAAATATGAATATGTTCATACTTATTCACCGTCTCCCCCCACAAACAGCCAATACTCAAATTCGTTTTCACGAAGATCACGGCTCCAGCACCCTTCAAAGCCTTTACCAAAGTACAGTCCTCGGTATCCCTCACTCCCACCTGGGAAACAAACCCGCATGTTGTCTCAGTCCCAATAATCCGACACTGGTCTTTGACGGATATCGGTAAACCATGCAAGGGTCCTTGAGTCTTGCCAGTTTCTTGAAAGTAGTGATCCAGCTGTTCTGCTTCTGCACAAGCATCCTGATATCGGAATTCAACGCAGCAATTTAATAGTCTGTGTGCAATTACTGCTCGATGTGTGAAAGCCTTTAAAACTTGGACTGCTGTGTAGGTTCCCTCTGCTACCGCGTTTACGAGCTCAGTGACATCTGAACCGGTAATTGCCATCTCTGTAGTGGATAGAAGTAACGCTGGTATGTTAAGAACTGGGCTCGGGTCAAAATCAGAGAAGCACAGCTCTGGATGTAGGTGGTCAGCTGGAACGCCGTCGAGGATTGAGGCCTTCTTAGCATCGCTTTTTTGTTTCCATGAAGCGTTCTGGTCGATGTGGGTAGGCATCGCGAACAAATATAGTATGAGTTGAATCGGTTTAAGATGGGAACTACTGTTGGATCACAATGCTGTCCATGAATAGAGGAAACAGCAAACCTGGAAAGAAAACCATAAACAACTATCTTAGCTCAACTTCATATTGATATACGGAGTGCAACCAGATAAAAGGATCACGATGCTCCCATCCTGTTTCATATCAGTTGTAGTTTCCTGTTCGGTTGTCGTCTGGAAATACGAAAAAAGAGGGGGGTAGGTAACCCGCAGCCGATGCTAACTTGAAGCAGTGAACTAACTTACTGGTTAAACTATCTAGACAAGCCGAAAGGTTCATGCAGCTGTGGAGTCAGTTATACCAATGAAAATTTACTACTCAGTATGGACTACCTACATTTCCATTTTCGGCTGGTACTAATAAGTACAAAACCTGTCATATCCATTCAGTGTAACAACTGCCTCAGTGAGTGGGCATGCGCACAATTTGGTATCTCTTTAAGAATGTGTCATTGAAATAGTCTATATGATAATCGTAGTCCAGCCTGCAAAAAGGATCAACACCTCACAATCTCTCTCTTCACAGCTTTGCCCTTGGCTGCACCTTCATGTGAACGAACTGCTCATAAAATTTCAAAGCCTGGGGGTTCGCAACGGTTGAGCTAACTTGTACCTTTTCACCACTGATTATTCGCTTGACGGCAATCTCGACTTTCTTCCCATTAATCGTCACTGGGACATCTGGAGTCTCAATAATGAATTTCGGAACGTGGCGTGGAGAGAGACCAGAGCGGATTTCGGCTCGAAGGCGTTGTTCGAGGGCATCAGTGAACGACATGTTCTTCCTCATTTTTACAAAGAGGAAGACTACTTCGTCTTTATCCTGCTTGCGGCGACGGCCGACGCACAACGTATCCTCAATTACGTAGTTAAACTTGGGCCCTTCGGATATCGAGTATATTTCGGCGCTACCGAATCGGATCCCGGAGGGATTTAAGACGCCGTCACTGTTCGGCGATATTTGGTTACTTCAATAGGCTCGGCTAGACAACTAAAATGTGTAGGAAAGCAGGGGTATTTGAGAAATTAGGTTTTTCTCATACCTTCGTCCATGCATGACGGATCCTCCAGTAGCTGGGTTGACACTAATCCAATCATGCTGGGCCCAGACACAAATATTATCGAAGCGTTCGAAATATGAGGATTTATATTTCTTATTATCTTTATCTCCCCAGAAATACACTGGCATTGACGGGAAGGGGGTTCGGCAAATCAATTCACCTGACTCGCCAGTCTACCGTTGTAATCAGTTTGGATCATAAATTATATTATTGTGCACATACATGTTTTATTGACTCTCCCGTTGTAGGATCCGCGACGTCCACATCCATCCCCAAGGCAAAAATTTGCATCTCTCCGGCATAAACGGGGCTGGAGGGGTCGGATGCCAGCCTATAAATCTCGGGTTAGCACATGATAAGAAATATAATTCAGGAATAAACGTACAAGAAGAGGCAATATCTGTCCCCCCGGCAATACTACTAAGATGTATGTAAGGGAAGACCCGGTAAAACCATCGGTACTGGTCCGCTGTGAGGGTTGCGCCTGTAGTGGTGACCATCTGGAGAGCACTGAGATCATACTCGTCCCTAGGAACGAGCTTGGAAGCCTCAAGTTCGAGAAGATATCGAGGAGAAGTTCCCCAATATGTCACCCTGGCCACAGGTGTTAACTAATGATATTACTAAACGCTGAAGGGGATGTGCACCTAAATCTGTCGAGTATTTTGAGAGTGGCGGTGGCATCAGGCCATAGGGGAGATCCATCATAACATATTGTGGTGGCACCAACAGCCAGATGTCCATTCATAATATTAAAAAGAACCCAGGAAGTACTAGAATATTGGAAGACAATATCTTTGGGGC
Organism: Emergomyces africanus; assembly: GCA_001660665.1. Taxonomy (NCBI): domain Eukaryota; kingdom Fungi; phylum Ascomycota; class Eurotiomycetes; order Onygenales; family Ajellomycetaceae; genus Emergomyces; species Emergomyces africanus. The sequence goes on from LGUA01000344.1 coordinate 18,425, forward strand.
CAAGCGAGTTGTGAAGCAACGAAATTTTTTTTTAGCTGCAGAATTACACCATGTTGATGAACTAAACATTTTGGAGGCCCCGAAGTACCGCTCGAGTACAGAATATAAAGGGGATGGGAAAATGGAACACGGCTATACTCGAGAGCATCGGAGTCGGACGCTTTGGAGAGAAATTCCTCGATCAGAGGAAATTTGGGCCGGGTTTGAGTCGTAATTGGAATGACAAAAATCTTGGTATATGCGGACAGATTATCCATGATTGCTATTATCTTTGAATCCAGAGAGCTTTTCTTTCCCTTGTATGACATATCGCTATCCGCAAAGACCACTGCTGGCTCTATTTGTTGGAGTCGTGTCACACATCCCTAGATAAAAGAGTCAGAACTCCAGGTTTTAAATCGAAATATCCACTGTACAAACATACTTCTACGCCCATATCGGGAGAAATCGAAGAGAAAATTGCTCCTATTGAGGCAGACGCAAGTAGAAGGACAACAGCCCATATTGATGTAGACACTAAAGCACCAACACGATCGCCTTCCTTGATGCCATTTCGAAGTAAGGCACTCCTGACAATTCTCACCCGCTCTGCCAACTGCGCCCATGTCACAATTTCTCCGTCCATGCCATCTCCTTCTCGGAGACCAATGAGAGCCACTGCATTTGGGTCTTTACCTAAAAGAACATTTTCCGTATAGTTCAAGTTGACACCGTCAAAAAATTTTGGCACAGCGCTCAGAGGCAAAGAATCATCGTAAGCACGGGTAATATGCGACGGAAGCTCTGGAATAATGCCAATGTATTTATATAAATCGATCCAAAAGTCGTGTGGTTTTGTCACGCTCCAGCGCTGTAGTTCGTGATTGCACGTGAGGTTCATGGAGAACCTCCTATTGACATGCCGTCGATAATCGTCGACAGGGTACTTCCCCGCATGCGGGGAAACCCACAACTTTTCGGGTTCCTGGGTCGTTTGCATGATTCTAAAATGAACTGGCTTGCAAATATGCGTGTGCTGGAAACAACCAACAGTATGAAAAAGCATGAGACTCCAGAGGATTTTAAATACAGTGAGATAAGATATCGGACACTGTCCGGATGCGACAATACCTCGGCGGTGAATTCGGCGCCTGGACGTGATCTTGGCACGGTTTCGGGCCGATCCAGCGAAAGATTCCATTCCATGCTAGGGCAACGCCAACCAAAAATGAACAATGCCATTATTGTTTTTATCCCACATCTTTGTTTATCAATTAGTGCCAAAATACTAATTATGAAAGCATCGGGGTTTCGGCGCTGAACTTTAATTTCAGTTGATATATATATA